>CAUYQV010086134.1:0-28649 GCA_963574575.1 Galagoides demidoff
AGATTTGACTTGCATCTATACAACATGCTCCATAGATGTGGTCCCACCATTTACCCTGACTCTATTGCACCTCCTCCCTCCCCTCCCATCCCCTTTTACTTATCTCCTTCATCCTATAGTTGTGATCTATCTTTCATAAGAAGGTATGAATAATTATAAATTGATTTCATAAAAGTATTGAGTACCTTGGATAATTTTTCTTCCATTCATGACCCACTTTACTAAGAAGAATATTTTACAGCTCCATCCATGTAAACAAAAAGAGGCAAAGTCTCCATATTTTTATAAGGCTACATAGTATTCCATGGTATACATATACCACAATTTATTAATCCATTCATGGGTCAATGGGCACTTGGGCGTCTTCCATGACTTGACAATTATGAATTGAGCTACAATGAACAAATATCTTTGTTGACAAGTGATTTTTGGTCTTTTGGATATATACCTAGTAGAGGAATGGCAGGATCAAATGGCAGCTCTACATTTAGATCCCTGAGTGTTCTCCAAACTTCTTTCCAAAAGGAACATATTAACTTACATTCCCACCAGCAGTTCAGAAGTATTCCCTTTTCTCCGCACCCACACCAACATCTATATTTTTAGGATTTTGTTATGTGTTGTACTCTTAGTGGATTTAGAGGATATCTCAAAGTAGTTTTGATTTGCATTTCTCTGATGATTAAGGATGATGAGGATTTTTTTCATATGTCCATAGACCATGCACCTGTATTCTTCAGAGAAGCTTCTGTTCATGTCTCTTGCCCACAATGAAATGGGATTATTTGTTCTTTTCTTATTAATAAGTTTGAGTTCTTTATGTATTCTGTTATCAGGCCTTTGTCAGAAACATAACCTGCAAATATACTCTACCATTCTGAGAGCTGTCTGCTTGTTTTACTTACTGTGTTCTTGGCAGTGCAGAAGCTTTTTAGTTTGATTATGTCCCAGTAATGTATTTTTGGTATTGCTTCAATTGCCTGGGGGTCTTCTTCATAAAGTATTCTCTCAGGACAATTTCTTGAAGTGTTTCCCTGAACTGTCTCCAAGAATCTTTATAGTTTCATGTCTTAAATTTAAGTCTTTTATCCAGTGAGAGTCTATTTTTGTTAGCTATGAAAGGTGTGGGTCCATTTTCAGTCTTCTATAAGTCACCAGCCAATTCACCCAGTACTATTTGTTAAATAGGGAATCTTTTCCCCAATTTATATTTTTGATAAGTTTATCAAAGATAAGATCATGATAAGTGTCTGGGTTCATCTCCTGTCATATATCTGCTTCTCTATTTTTGTGCCAATAACATGCTGTTTTGATCACTATAGATTTACAGCATAGTCTGAAGTCTGGTAGCATGATTCCTCCTGATTTGTTTTTATTTCTGAGTAATGTCTTGGCTATTTGCGGTTTTATTCTGTTTCCATAGAAAATAAAATACTAATTTTTCCAGATCTTTAAGGTATGAAAGAGGAGCTTTAATAGAGATCGCATTAAATCTGTAGATTGCTTTGGGTAGTGTGGACATTTTAACATTGTTCATTCTTCCCAGCCATGAGCGTGATATGTTTTTCCATTTGTTGACATCTTTGGCTGTTTCTTTTCTCAGAGTTTCATAGTTCTCTTTATAAAGATCTTTCATGTCCTTTGTTAAGTACACTTCCAGATATTTCATCTTCTTTGACACTACTGTAAAAGGAATAGAGTCCTTGACTTTTTTCTAATTGACTATTGTTGGTATAAATAAATGCTGCTGATTTGTGAGTATTGATTTTTTATCCTGAGATGATGCTATATTCCTTGATCACTTCTAAGAGTTTTGTAGTTGAGGCTGTGGGGTTTTCCAGGTATATAATTATATCATCTGTGAAGAGTGAAAGTTTGATGTTCTCTGACCCTGTATGAATACCCTTGATCATCTTCTCTTGCCTGATTGCAATGGTTAAGACTTCCATTACAATGTTAAAAAACAGTGCAGACAGTGGGCAACCTTGCCTTGTTCCTGATATGAATGGAAATGTTGTCATTTTTCTCTATTCAATACAATTTTTTAGCTCTGGATTTGTTGTAGATGGCCTCTATCAGTTTAAGAAATATCCCTTTGATACCTATTTTCTTAAGTGTTCTCATCATGAGAGGAAGTTGGATATTATCAAAAGCTTTTTCTGCATCAGTGGAGAGAATCATATGGTCTTTGTTTTTTATTTTGTTTATATTATGTATTATATGTATAGATTTATGTATATTGAACAAGCCTTAAGACCCTGGGATAAAACCTACTTGATCATGGTGTGTAATTTGTTTCATGTTTTTGCTGAATTCTGTTTGCTAGGATGTTATTGAATATTTTTGCATCAATGTTCATTAGAGATATTGCTCTATCATTTTTTCTTGTTGGTTCTTTTCCTGGTTTAGGGATCAGGGTGATAATTGCTTCATAAAATTTGTTGGGAAGTATTCCCTCTATTTCTATGTTTTGAAAAAAAGTAACATAGGTACTATTTCTTCTTTAAAGGTTTGGTAGAATTCTGATGTGAAGCCATCTGGTCCCAGACTTTTCTTTTTAGGGAGATTTCGTATAGTTGATGCTATTTCAGAACTTGATATAGGCTTGATCAACATTTCCACTTCTTTCTGGCTAAGTCTGGGAAGGTGGCGTGCTTCCAAGTATTGGTGTATTTCCTTCAGATTTTCATATTTCTAAGAATAGAGTTCTTTGTAATATTCATTAAAGGATTTGTTGAATTTCTGAGGAATCTGTTGTTATTTGGCCTTTATCATTTCTGATTGATGAAATTAGAGATTTTACTCTTTTTATTTCTGGTTAGGTTAGCCAAAGGTTTTTCTATCTTATTGACCTTTTCAAATAACAGACTTTTTGTTTGATTAATCTGTTGCATAGTTTTTGTTTTCAATTTCATTTAATTCTGCTCTAATTTTGGTTATTTATTTTCTTCTGGGTTTGGGGTTGAAATGTTCTTCCTTTTCCAGTTGCTTGAGATGTCCCATTAAGTTGTTGACTTCCTCTCTTTCTGTTTTCTTGAGAAAGGATTGCAATGCTACAAATTTCCCTCTTAGGACTGCATTTGCAGTATCCCAGAGGTTCTGATAATTCATATCTTCATTATAATTTTGTTCCAAAAATGTGGTAATTTCTTTCTAAATCTCATCTATGACCCAGCTATCATTCAGCATAATGTTATTTTGTTTCCATGTCTTTGTGTGAGTATGCAGATTCCCATTGTTACTGAGTTCAACTTTTATTCCACGATGGTCCAAGAAAATACAAGTAATTATTTATATATATATTTTTTAATTTGCTGAGGTTAGACTCGTGACCTAAGATGTGATCAATTTGGGAGGATGTTCCATGGGCTGATAAGAAGAATGTGTATTCAGTTTTGATAGGATGAAATGTTCTATAGATGTCTATAAATCCAATTGTTGAATGGTTAATTTTATGTCTAAAATGTCTTCTTAGTTTCTTATTGGAGTAT
Source organism: Galagoides demidoff (assembly GCA_963574575.1). Classification (NCBI taxonomy): domain Eukaryota; kingdom Metazoa; phylum Chordata; class Mammalia; order Primates; family Galagidae; genus Galagoides; species Galagoides demidoff. The sequence continues at coordinate 3,492 of CAUYQV010086134.1, forward strand.
CTATCCAACACTGCCAAATGGGTGTTAAAATCTCTGACTATTATGGTGCTGGAGGAAATCAAGTTGCTCATATCTCTTATGGTCTCTCTTATAATTTGAGGTACATTCTGGTTGGGTTCACAAAGGTTAATAATTGAAATCTCATCATGTTGAGTGTTTTTCTTAACAAATATGAAGTGACCATCCTTATCTTTCCTTACCTTTGTTGGTTTAAAGCCTACTATATCTTCAGATAAAATTGCAACACTTGCTTTTTTCTGATTTCCATTTTCCTGAATTATAGATGACCATCCCTTCACTGTGCGTCTATATTTATCCTTTACGGTAAGATGAGATTCTTGTATGCAGAAGGTATCTGGCCTGAGTTTTTATATCCAATCAGCCAACCTGTGCCTCATTAGAGGACACTTTAAGCCACTCACATTAATTAAGAGTACTGATAACCCTGGAAATATTTTGGGTGTTGAATTTGTTCAAAAGTCCAGTGGACATTTTTAATCCTTTCATGACTATGGAAGTTGGAGTTTGATCAAAAGAGTCTGAGTGTGTTTACTTTGGTGGTAGAGGATTGTGCTGATAATTATGGAGACTAGGTCTAAGAATATCTTGGAGAGCTGGTTTATGGCAAATTTCTTCAACATGTGAATGTCATTAAGTATTTAATTTCTCCATCATAAATGAAACTCTTTTTAGTTGGATATAGGATTCTGGATTGAAAGTTATTTTGTTTTATTTTGTTTTAGATGTTTTAAGGTTGATGACCACCCTCTTCTAGCTTGAAAGGTTTCAGCAGAGAGAACTGCAGTTACATTCTAATATTCTTTCCTGTAGGTTTTGGTTTTCTTACATTTGGCTACTTGCAGAATTTTCTCCATCATATTAACTTTGGTGAAGTTAATTATATTGTGTCTGGGAGATGTTTTATTTGGGGTCATCTGTGCTGGGCTTCTGAAACTGTCTGCTATCTGAATTCAGAATCTCTTTCCATGTTTGGGAAGTTCTTGTCAATTATTTCTTGCATTAGAGCATCTCTGCCTTTTCAAGCAACATTGTGCCTTCAGGAATTCCTATAAGGTGAATATTAGTTTTCTTTGAATTATTCCAGAGCTCTCTGAGAGCATGATCCATTTTTGCTCTCCACTTCTCTTCCTCTTTGAGCATTTGGGAGCATTCAAAAGCTTTGTCTTCAGTGTCAGAGATCCTTTCTTCTACCTACTCCATTCTGTTACTGAGGGATTATACTGTATTTTTCAGATCTTTGAGGACTAGAAATTCTTGCCTCAATATTTCAAAGTCTTTGGTGATTTTGTTTTTGAATTCTTGAGACAGCGTTACTCCTTGAAATTCTAATTTCATCTTTACCTCCATTCTGTTTTATCTTATTTGCCATCCAAATTCTGAATTTGATTTCTGACATCTCAGTCATTTGTTTATGAATGGGATCATCTCACGTGTCTGTTTTGTCATTTCCTGGAGGAGTTGATCTACTCTGATTATTCATGTTGCCAGAGTTTTTCTGTTGATTCTCCCATGATTATTTTTCACCATTTGGCTAGATGGGCACGTAGGGTGAAATTGGATTGGGGGCTCCTGTAGTTGTGGTTAACCAGCCCTTTGCAAGGATCTTGGACTGATGATTGTAGATTTTTCCCCTAGAGCTTTTCAAAGGATCCTTACAGTATTACAGTCTGAGGCTCTGGGGACCTACTTGGTGTGGTGGGGGTAGGTAGCTCTGTCTTGTGTTCAGCTTGTCTTTTTCAATCCTAGTGGATCAGTGACTCTGGGTTGAAATCTTAGCTATGGATAAATACAAGTAACTAAGACACCCCACCCCACCCCCACAGGCAACACCTGGGAGAGTAATATTAGCCTTTCTCATTGCCACACAACCAGGGTACCACCTGAGAGAGTCCTGGGGTGATTGGCTCAGGTTAGGAGTTACAAGCCAATTGACCTAGTCAGTACCGATTCTCAAATGGGAGTGTTCAAAATGTCTCCAGCAACTAGATAGCAGAGGACTACTGGCTGCTCAAATGTGGCTCACTCCAGTGATCTGTGGATTCAGAAAGACCTACCTAGTCGCAGAGTTGGATCAGGGGAATAGTATCTCTTTCCCCACCTTGCACCTCTTTCATGCCCAGTCATTCTACCCATCTCCAAAGCAGATGTGCCAGGGCTTTGCATCTGCCAGAGTCAAAGGAAAGTCAATGCCCTCTTGGCCTGGCCACCACCCTCTGCCACCTGCTGGCTGGGGGAGGTGAGGCCTGCCTGCCTCAGGTACTCAATGGCAACTGGAGAGTGTTCCACCTGAGCTCAGTCCCATCCTGAAGAAGACAATTCAGCAAATGATTTTCTCCCTCAGCCACTGCACCTTTGCCCCTGCCATTCTGTGGCACTGGTATCCCTATTGGGCTAGGTTTGTCTTCCTCTGGCATTCCTCAGAGTTGGGGAAGTGTCTCTCCAAAATTAGACCCTGGTGGGATAGCTCTATTGTTGCTCAATCCTTATGGGAGGTGTCCCTGTGCAGTTCCCAGGTGGCTCCCATGGCCAAGGAGGTGGCTATAGTGGCTGCTCCAGGAGCACATGGCTCCAGCAGCAGGACAAGGCATGTGGCATACAGTTCTGGTACAGTGGGCACCCGGTGGCTCTGGCATGGCAGAGCTTGTGGCAAGTGGCTCTGGTTGGGTGGGGTGTGCAACAAACTGCTCTGGCAAGGTGGGAGGTGGGGCATGGTATGCTCCAGTTTGGCAGGGTGGGGCATGCAGCTCACAAGTCTCCTCCCACAACTGGTTTTCAACTTTCACAAAGCCAAGCTCAACAGCCTCCCTCCTTTGTCTGTTCTACTGCTGGGCTCACTGTTACACTGTTACGTGTTTTCTACCATGGTCCTTGCAGTGCCTAGACCTGGCAATGAACCACAGGCATTCTGGTCTCTGCACGGTTAGGCTTCTGGATCGTCAGGTGAGGGGGTGGGTCAATTAGAAGTTCAAAATAGCAGAAAATTAGTTCAACTTTCATGCCTGGCAAGAGAGTGCTCAGGGTCATAGCAGTTACCTTTGGATAAGTAGTCCCCACTTTCTGCAACTTTCCCCCTGGGGTGAGACAAGAGGTCCTCAGGTCACTGGTCGACTGTAGAAAACCAACAGGGAGCCTAAAAGAAAAAAAAAACACAACACTCTTAGGGGAGAGGGTGGATACTTTTACTTTGGGATGAGTTTTGTACCTGAAATTTTCTATTTTGGCATAACAGCTCGCCTTAGAAGAGGTGTTATGCAGTTATCACTTTTCTCTCTCAGTTTGGGTCCCAGTCTTCAGCATTGTTGGGTATTTTCTGGTCATAATCTTTCCCTCTGGATGAGAGCTTCCCTCAAAAGCTGGCTCCAGTCAGCCATCTTGCCCCTCCTCCCCTGGCAATTTAATTTAACACACTGATACCATTTCAATGTCTCAGTCTCTAAATTAGTTAAATAAACTATATACCACTGGAACATATTGGTCTGTTTATATCACTACCATAAAATCAAACAATTATTTATTGTAGCATTTTCCCTCCTAGCTGATAATGAAAACTTCTAACCATTTTCCAAAGCAACCTTTGTATACATCATTTATTTTCTTAGATGCAATGTTGGTTATCACTATTGAACATCTGTACACTGGAATAGTATGTTCTGAATTACTTATATATCTGTTAGAAGCTTGGATCTTATAATTTATACTGGCTGTGTGTACAAGTAACTAGCTATCTTGGGCAGGATGGCAGACTGAATAGTTAAATGTGTTTGATCTTCCACCACTGCTTCAGTCATTATATCTCATTCTTAAAAGATTCCCTTGTAAAATATCATATTCATGAAACACGGAGACATTTGAAAATTCTTAACTGAGTGTTAGGAGGTCTTCTGTTGAAAAAAGAGAGACAAAGCATTTTACATAGGCACTATTCCAAGGCCTTTTATACAGAAAACTCCAGACTATCTTGCTGGTATTTTTTAAAAGATTACAAACACAAAAAATATACATTCTTGATAAAATATGATTAGCTAAAAAATGAATGTCCTTTTCCTTGCAGAAAATTATGTTTTATTTGGTTTTGTAAGACCAAATAGATAAAATAACTGATATATCCAACTAGTCCTTCTGATAGTACATAAGTAGTTCAGATATGCATTCTGTGAACACAAATATCTAAATGGCCAGAATAATCTGGATTCCAGGTTTCATAAATGTTCACAGCATAGTGCATATAAAACATTATAATATGAATATGAAGGACAAGTTAATTTTAAAATAATTGATGATATTCATGAACTTGGGGTGGAAGTAGAGTGAGGCTTTGTGTACCAAGATTCTTAAGAAGATGTTTGAATATTCTAAGAATATGTGTATGCTATAATACAATATACACTTCCTTTTCTTAAAACGTATTTCAGAGAACAAAATTATTCCTAATATGCATAATTTATCAGGATATCAGGAATTAAAAAGGTTTTAAGTTCTTAGGACCCTTAGCAATGTGATTGGGAAATGATCTATACATTCCAAGACTGATTTGAATCATCTAACATTTTGCCATATATATGCAAAGAAAAATGTATCAATAATCAGTCATTTAAGTGTCAAGCTAAAGTTGACACTTTACTTTCTTATATATTGGTATTTATTTAATCTGTATTGTTACATAAGGTTATGTTATTTTATTTTCTTAACATATATGAGAGAATACTTAAAATATCACCTATAAAAAAGATACTTACATAATGCATGCATATTTAATTATTGAAAATTATATGAACACAATAAATTTTGAAATGATATTATTGGCACATAGAAAAGCTATGATAAATAAAGACAATCATAATTATAGTATAATAAATTGCATGTCCCAATCTCCTCCCCTTATGGCCCTTGTGGCCCCATAGTAGTACATAGCATCATAATTTTCTTTACCTTTCAGTTTATGGTCCCAGTAAACAATAAGAATGGAGATATTTAATACATGAATTATTTGCACATTATAGAATGTTTTTCATTTGTAATCAGTTTTTAGTATTAGATTTTTAATGAGAAACTGCTGGGTAGAGCTACACTAATTGCAGCTTATTCATGTCTGCTGAGGTTAAAAATAACCTTATACTCATAAAATTGTACTACTTTTCTGGTGCTCTATTCAGGCATGTTTATGTATCTATTAAGAACTTTTTTTTTTTCTGCCTGTGCTCCTGCTGATATCCAAATAGTGCTATTATCTTAGCTTAACTTTCCCCTCCTGTTGCTATCTACCAATTTATTCTGTTTGATTTGCACAACAAAAGTTGCTATATCACTAACTGAATTTTCAAATGAATCAGAAGTTTAAAACTACAAATGTGAACTAAGTAATTAAAGCTACTGAAATGTGATAACATCTAAAATGTTCAATGACTATTTTGCTTGTTCAGAGAGGTAAAAATATTAATGGATTCTTAAGGTGTAAATATAGGGAAATTTGGGGTTTAATTCACATATGATAGAAAAAGTAGTGAAGAGGTAAATGAAAAAATTAAAAAAATGAATTGAAGATGTATTTCTGTGATTGGGGGCAAAAATATTGTCGTTTGTATTGCTCACAAAAAAGGAATATATACAAAGTGACAGTTAGAATAACAAGATAAAGAAGAAGGAGAATGAATGATGACACTTATTTATGCTGTAACTATGGAGATAGAATTTCTTTCCCGTGAATTCTAAAGCAAGTACACAAAATACTTCTAACATTTCATCATAATTTTTATTTTATGTTTTTTTCTGTATCTTTAGAAAAATAGTTGACATTGCAGCATGAATTTTATGGTTATAATTAATTTAAGAAAATATAATATAAAATTTTATATATGTTTCCAAATATTGGGTATCTCTTCACTATTTAAATCAATCTTTTAAAGACTATTGAATGAAAAAAACTTTTCGCCATTTGAATTTTTATGTTTATAGTATATTCCTTGCTCTGAAGTTTGATTTTCTATGTTATTTATTCTTTTCAATTTTTAAAATATGTATGTAACATACAATATGTGTGTATAAGAAACAGGTGAAATAATAAATTTTATATATATTTTCTACTTTACAAAAGCCTACTAAAATTTCTTAAATCTTATAAACGAAAACAACTAAAATGAAAACCTTGCTTCTCAATTCTTTCATCTGATTTTTAAAACATAATAAAACTATATTAAACAATAGTTACCCATGTATACCAATATCTAAAGTAATTTGGTGGCTTTTATTCAAAGTATATCCAAAATTCAATAGCATCCAGATAAACTGGACAATTTATATGAACTGAGAATCCCTGAAATTAGAAATTTTAGTAATTTTATTTTATTTTACTTGTAAAATATGAATGAGCAGATACTAACTCAGATCATAATTTAATACTACTTTAAATCTTACTTTTTTTTTTTTTTTGAGGCAAAGTTTAACTCTTTTGCCCTAGGTAGAGTGCCGTGGTCATTAGGCTCACAGCACCTCAAACCCTGGCCTGGAGTGATCCTCTTGCCTCAGCCCCCTGAGTAGCTGGGACTATAGGTGCCTACCGTGATGCCTGGCTAGTTCTCTATTTTTAATAGAGATGAGGTCTGGTCTTACTCTTGCTCAGAGTGGTCTCAAACTACTGAGCTCAAGCAATCCTCCTGCCTTGGCCTCCTATAGTGCTAGGATTGCAGGTCTAAATGTTATTTTTGAGTTTATACTCCTCACCAAAAAAGATTAACATGAACCTTATTTTCCTTTCTGCCCTGTGAACTGTAAAACTTAGCAAAATGTATGAAATTCTTTAAGACATTGAACATCAGGCAGTCATTAGGGCCTGACATGTGGGACACAAAAGAACTGGGCCCTATGGAGTTCTCCAGATTATAGGTGGAGAGAGTTTCTAGGCTGAAAATAATTGGTGTCTATGCCAGTTGTCAATCTGCTGGCCATTTAGTTTTATTACCTAAATATGTGCTGTATTACCAAAACTTCCCCTCTTATCTCTCCTTATAGACTAGTTAGGACATAATACATTTATTTAAGATAGTAAAGCAAATAATCGTTACAAAAAGAAGACTCAGATTCTGTTGGGATTGAAAATTATTAATTAGAAACAGGAAGAACAATAAAGTTCAGAAAAATGCTCAATATTAATAATCATCAAGGAAATTCAAATCTAGCAATTTCACTTCTAGGTATATACCTGAAAAAAAGTAAATCGAAAACATTCCTGCACTCCCATGTTTATTGCAGCACCATTCACAAATAGTCAAGATATGAAATCAATCTAAGTGCCTACAAATGGATGAATGGATAAAGAAAATGTAGTGCATGTATACACTGAAATGCTATTCAGCCTGTCATCTACAACATTGATGGAAATGGAGACCATGTTAACTAAAATTAGCCAGGAACAACAAAACAAATTTCACATGTTCACACTTGTATATGGGAGCAAAGAATTAAAACATTTGACCTCATAGATATAGGTAGTAGAATGATGGTTAGCAGAGGTTTGGAAAGGTGCTAGCAAGGTTGGGATACAGTGAGGATGATTAACAGGTACAAAAATATAGTTAGCTAGGTAGAATGAACAACACATGCTAGCACAACAAACTGTGTCAAAAATAAGTTATTGTATACTTTAAATAAAAAAGTGGAATGGGAATGTTCTTAAGGCAAAGAAATGATAACTTCCTTGACATGATTGAAACCCTAATTACTTTGATTAATTTGTACATGTTGTATGCCTACATCAAAACATCACATTTACCTCATAAATACACTCAGCCATTATATACCCATAGTAATTAAAAATGATAAATAAATAAGTAAATAAGTAAGTCCTAGTGAGATATCACCACATCCCAGTGGTGGGATTACTATTACTATTACTAGTAAGACAAAAAATAAGAGATGCTGGTGAGAATACAGAGAAAAAAGAACTGTTATACACTATTGACAGAAATGTAAATTAAGCAGCTAATATAGAAAACTGTGTAGAGATTTCTCAAAACTAAAAATAGAGCTACCATGTGATCCAGCAATCCTACCAGTGGGTATTTATCTAAAGGGAAGGAAATCAGTATATCACAGGGAGACCTGGTCCCTATGTTTATTGCAGTGCTATCTCCAATAGTAAAGATATGGAATCAACCTCAGTGACCATCAATAAATGAATTATAAAGAAAATGTAGTGTATATACATAATGGAATATATTTGACCATAAATATAAAAAAGTATGAAATCGTGTCATCTGAAGCAATATGGATGGAACTGGTGATCATTATGTTAAGCAAAATAAGCCAGCACAGTAAAATTAGTATCACATATACTCATCCATAAGTGAGACCTATCAATAAAAAAAATTGATATCATGGAGGTATAGAGTAGAATAGATACCAGAGGCTAAAAAGGATTGTATTGGTGAAGAGTGGGGAGGCATCTGAAGAATAATTCTTTAACGGATACAAAGAGTGAGATGAATATAGTTAACAGCACTATACTGTGTATTTTAAAATGCACATAAATGATAAATACCTGAGGTGGTGGATGCTCTAAATATCCTGACTTGATTAAACATTCTATGCATGTAACAAAATATCACACATACACTATCAATATGGATAAATATTATGTATAAATAAAATACAACTTGAAGTACGTGTTCCTAAATCATGTTGCTAACAAAGATTTACCACTTTTTTGGTATTAAACCCTGGCTAAATTGCTTACATTCTCAGTGTTTGTTTTTTAAAATAAGGATAATTATAATAGTCCTCCTTCATAAATTTCTTGAATAGAATAATGAGAGATGATGCCAAGTGTTTAGAGCTATTCTTGGCATATCACAAGATCAAAAGTTGTTATTATTAGCTAACCTAACATCATGAGTGTTACATGTTTTTAGCATTTAACCTATTATATATAGCATTAATAAGAAAGTATCTAGAACTACCAGGGGGAAAAAGCAATAATAAAAGTTGTCATTTAAAAAAGGTACAAACTTTGAGTGGGATATGATAACACTCCTTGACTGAACACATTTTTGAGTACCTACTATGTACCACACACACATGTACATTCTACTGGTGGGATGATGAAAGACAGAAACCAAATAGAAAATAATTACTGTATGTTAGACATAACAAAGGCTAGCTACATTGGAATAATAATTAGAAATGGGTTGGAATTTCATATACAGGGTAGCTATTTTAAATTGCACATGAACTTTATGGCCACACTGTATTTGTAATGAAAATAATCAAGAAAGTTACCTTAGATTAAGATCTGAGGTGGTAAGGGAGTTAACCATGTGAGTATCTTGAATAAAAGCACTTCAGGAAAAGACGAGGGCAAGTGGAGTATCCTTATGTAGGAAGATTGTGGTTTGTTCTAGAAACTGCAATGAGCACAGGGGTGAAAAATCACATAGGAGCAAAGAAAGCAGATGAATTCAGAGAACTAACTAATAAAAGGCTAGGTCTTGTAGAGTCTATTCAGGCTTTTGGTCTCTTCCCTGCCCTGAAATTGATGGGAAGCCACCAAAAAGCAAAGAGTGAAATAATCTAATTTCATTCCATTCACAAATCTAAAGAACACTCAATAAATGTCTGTAATGCAACACCAATAACCAACCACACCTCACAGGAGGAGACAGAAAAAGGTAGACAGTAGTATTATGTCCCTGACATTCAACTTGTTGCTCCTGGCATGCTTTTGCGAGATGTCTGCTTTTAGTTCTTTTTTTTTTTTTTTTGTAGTTTTGGCTGGGACTGGGCTCAAACCCGCCACCGCTGGTATATGGGTCTGGCACCCTACTCCTTGAGCCATGGGCACTGCCCTGCTTTAAGAGTTCTTATTCATTCAAGCATGTGTTAACGAAATGGCACTTTGCCTATTTCATTGGTACATATTCATTTCATTGGTAAAAAGCACTAAATAATTATATGCCCAGGTAGAAAAGTCTAAAAAAAAAGAACTCATTAAAGCCAAGGATGCCCACTTTTACTATTCAACATAGTATTAGAAGTCCTAGCCAGAGCAACGAGGCAAGAGAAAAATAAAGGGCATCCAAATCAGGAAGGGGAAGGTCAACCTATCCTTGTTTGCCAATAATATGATCTTATATTTGAAAATCTCCAAAGTATACTCCAAAAGACCTTTAGAATTGATAAATAAATTGAATAAAGCCTCAGGTAACAAAATTAATGTTTATAAATCAGTAACATTTCTATATTAAGAACAGACAAGCTGAGAATCAAATAAAGAACTTGATATCATTTAAAATAGTTGTAAAAAAAAATACCTAGGAATATATTTAACCGAGGAGGAGACACAAAACCTTGATGAAAGAAATAATGGATGACACAAATAGTAGAAAAATATCCCATGCTCATGGATTGGGAGAATTAAAATTGATAAAATGTCCATGTTGCCTCAAGTGATATACAAATTCAGTGCAATTCTCATCAAAACATCAATGTCATCTTTCAGAGCATTAGAGCCTGAAAGAATAACCAAAGCAGTCCTAAGGAAAAAGAACACATCCAGAAACGTCACATTAACCAACTTCAAGTTATACTACAAAGCCATAACAACAAAAATAGCATTATCAGCATGGTACCTCTAAATGCAGATATACAGATCAATGGAACAGATTACAGAGCCTAAAAATAAAACTATTATTACCTACATCCAACTGATCCCTGACAAAGCAGAAAAAAACATACACTGGGGAAAGAACACCCCCTTTAATAAATGGTGCTGGAAATTAGAGACCCACTTGTGTAAGGATGAAACTGGATCCCTATTTCTTTCATACAAAACTAATTCAAGATAGAATAAAGACTTAGATATAAGGCATGAAATCATAAACATTCATGAATAAAACTTAGGAAAAATTCTTCTGAATATTGGCCTAAGGAAAGAATTTATAACTCAGACCCCAATAAGCAAATACAAGAACAAAATAAATACATGAAAGAGAATTAATCGAAGTAAAAATTTAATACAGAAAAAAAAAAACAACCAGCAGAATAAATAGCCAACCTATAGATACAGAATGGAGAAAATAATTGCCACTTGTATGTTTGACAAAGGACTAATCTAGCAACTATAAGAAACTTAAACAAATCAGCAAGAATAAAAAAAAAAAACTATCAAAAGTGGGCAAAAGGCATGAAGAGACATTGTTCAAAAGAAGTCAGGTAAATAGCCAGCAAACATATGAGAAAATGCTCAAAATCAGTAATTAGCAGAGAAATGCAAATTAAAACCACAATGAGGGATTACCTTTTCCTTGTCATAGCATCCATAGTAGTAAACAGTCAAAAACAATAGGTGTTGGTATGGATGTGGCGAAAAGAGTGCTTATACACTGTTGGTGGAATGTAAATTAGTATACTCTCTATGGAAAACAGCATGGAGATTCTTCAAAGAACTAAAATAGACTTACTATTCAATGCAATAGTCCCACTATTGGGTTACTACTCAAAAGAAAGGAAGTTATTATATCAAAAAGACACCCACACCTGAGAGTTAATTGCATCACAATTCTCAGTGGCAAAGATACAGAATCAACTTAAGTGCCCATCAACTGATAAGTGAATAAAAAACAAAAATGTGAGGCATGTGCACATACACAAAACATACTATGACACATCACTAAGCTGTAGGATGAAATTATATCTTTTAAACCACTTGGATGGAACAGAAAGTCATGATCCTAAGAGAAACATCACAGAAATAGGGAAACAAATACTGCATATACTTGTAAGTGTGAGCTAAATGATGGGTATGTATGTTCATGCAGAGGGGTATAATGGACTTTGGAGCCTGAGAAGAGAGGAGCATGGAAAACAGCTGAGAGATCAAAAATTACCCATCAAGTATAACATATGCCATTCAGGTGACAGGTATACTCAAATCCCTGACTTCACCACTGCACAATTCGTCCATGCATTACAAACAACTTTTACACCTCTAAATTTATTAAAATAAAGGGAAAAATTAGAATTTGCTAAAAATAAAAGTCTTAGAAAATACAGGTAAATATTTTTAAAGATCAATCCTGTTGCAACAAATAAATAGATTAAAATATAATGTCTTTGAAAATGGAGGTGAAAACTTAACTCAGGGGTTTTCTTTTAATTTTTTCGTTTCCGGCCTCAGCTGGTACACTAACTACTCTGACTCCGCCTAACAAGCTCCACCCTCAACTTAACCCCTCAGCCAATGATAGCTCTTTGGTCAGCCCATCTCATGAGACAGGCTCTGTCTGCCCTTGAAAGTTCAGCCCACAGATTGTTAGTGCTGACTCTGTAAGCAAAATAGGGGTCATCTGGGCAGGAAATTCCATGTTCTGAGCATTTGGAGCATATTCTTAAATCAGCTTTTTCCTTTTCTTTCTTTGCTTATTGTGGAGCAGTACCGAGTCAAAAGAATTTTCTAAATGAATAAACAAACAAAAAAATTGAAATGCATCACAAAGAAAATAATTGATGTGACCAGATAAAAATAAAGTACTTCTGTATGTGAAGAATCCAATAATAACATAATTGCAAAGGTAAAGTTGGAAAGATATGTTAAATATGATAAAAATGCAAATGCCTAACAAAAATATGAAGTGATAATTTCACAAAAACCAAATTAACAAGAACTTAAAGGAGTTCAATCTAATCTAGGAAACAGGGAACTGCAATTTATAACACCAATAACGTTTAAATGTACACCACTTCTCAATGCTAGAAGATAACATTATCTTTCAATATAGAAAATGATAACCTTTACCACTTAGGCAAATGTAAATTACAATTTTTTAGGAAGGTGCTTAGCTATTATAAATTAGAAAATTAAAAAAATTAAAAATATTTTCACTCCGTAGTTCCTCTTTTATTATATTTCAAAAGAACAACTTAGGCATATAAATGAAATTTATGGAAACACATGCTCATGACATCAAAGGGAAAAATTTAGAAACAATGTAAGTTCCTGATAAGAATGATTGTGATATGAGATTATTTAATGCAAGTGTTTAAAATCAGTTAATCCATCATAAATTAATAGCTAATTTTATTTAACCATCTGTCTGCATTATAGATTTTTTACACATTAAATATTTTAACAAATTTTGTCTCCACCACTCTGAACAAACATATATGCATCCTGTTATTATTTGCTATGATGAAAAAGAAGTCTTTGTTATAATTTTTCTCATGGAATTTCAAGTTTTTCTATAAATAATAAATATTAAATAAAGACATCAAATCAAATTTAAATGTTAGAAAGTGAAATAATGAAAAATACCATGAAATTAGCATGTTCTAGTAAAACAGTTTTCCTGACATTGAGGCTTTTCCTAAATCTCAAGAAAGAAGAAATTTTCCCAAAGTATGATCTTCAGTTTTGCTCATCAGATTATTTTTAGGCAGAAAATTGGATTGTCTTATACACTTACAAATGCAAATGCCTCTCTTATGTTCCTGTAAATGATAGGATGGAAATGCTAATCAGCTGATAATACATGTAACATAAACAGGCCAAATTGATTCTAATGTTTACATTTATAAGTTGTGGCTTTGCTTATTGTTCTTTTGTGATACTCAGTCTTTTGTTTTCAAAGTGAAAAATGTTATTGGCAATGTAACTTCGCTTTTGAATGAAACTTTTTAAATACAGTCAGAAATATTTTGCTCACTAACAAATTCTAGAGAGAGATATATTTAGTTCAAACTGACTATTATTCGAATTATATTGACAATAGAATTGCCAATAAGAACCTAATGGATTTGCTATTTGACATATATATCTTTTTGGCAGATATGAGCATACCTTCTATTTAGTCATCAATTAAAAACCTTGGGTGATTTTATGCAACTAAGTATATTGTATTGAACACCTTCTTGTCCAACAATTTTCAAAATAAATATAAAGATCCATTGGACAATAACAGAGAGTTTTGGGCCTTCTTGGTGTTCTATCAGTTCACATAAAACTTAAACTCTATAATTGGTTTACTGAGAAATCTCAATTCACTTGAGTAAAACTATGAAATGGCATCAATAACAGGTCAAGCTCTACTATTTTCCTAAATAGCTATTGCTTCTTTGAAAACTCATTTATCCTCGGAGTACCAAATAGTAAGGAAAATGAGGCTATAAAGGCCGTGCATTGGCTGACCTTCTCAACTCTACTCTGATACCCAGTCTCTGACTTATTGGGGGGTGAGGGACCAATTCAGGCATTGCCACACTTTTAACAAATTATTCTCTTCGTACTGTCCATCTTTTACTTTGGGAAGGGAAGGTAGCTCATTGCATTCTCTTCAAAGGAAAGATAGAAAATAAAAAGACCTTCTTTTCATGGATACTGCATCCCTTTAAAGAAATCTTTTCATCTACCTCTTTACATTAGATTATGAAAAAGAAAATAAATCTCCCTCCCTTTTCTGAGTAGTGTACTCTTCCTTATCTGTTCCTGTTCTGCCATCTGAGGATGAATAAATAGTTTATGGAGTGCCTACGTTGAACCAAAAGGATGCACACTTCAAAAATACCTGGACTTAGATACTGACTTAATCATAGAAGGTCCTCTTTCCTCCCAGCCCACAGGCTACATATGATAACAACATGGCATCTTCTGTATTACTCAAAAAATAAAGAAAGATAGAAAGAAAGAAAGAATAACAAAACAAAACTTGTAATTTTAGAAAATGGATTGGCAATCAATCTTTCTCCTATCTTCAATAGGAGATAAAACATTTCAGTTGGCAGGATGTGAATATGCTCAGCACTGGTGGATGGAGGAGGAACAGAGTGAATTCTTAGGTCTGGCAGAGGTAAATAGGTGGTAAGGAAGTGGGTAAGGATGGAAAGTGGGAACCAAATTGTAGTTAGGAACCAAATTGCAGCTGGAAACTATTCCCTGTGGGAAAATACACAGTATGGAGTTCCTAGTGACCCTTAACTAATCTGGGGCTCATTACTATTTATTAGCATAGCATGGGTGGAGCTTTTGTGAAGGCTTCTGGGAAAGACATATGCTTAGAAATGAAAACTGTGGTATAACCAACTTGTTATGTAACCTGTTATACACATATAACTCCAACCTGTCAATCACCCCCAAGGCAGGAAACGACAACTAATCCAGCTAGGAGAAAATGGGACATAGATTTCAGGGTTTTTCCCCACTCTTGGTGAGACTGACCTGTTCTTTTTCTCTAGGTCATTTTTTTTTCTTTTTTGAGACACAGTCTCAAGCTGTTGCCCTGAGTAGAGTGCTGTGGCATCACAGCTCACAGCAACCTCAAACTCCTGGGCTCAAGCAACTCTCCTGTCTCAGCCTCCCAAGCAGCTGGGACTAAAGGCACCCACCACAATGCCCACCTATTTTTGTTGTTGTTGTTGTTGTTGCAGTTGTCATTGTTGTTTTAGCTGGCCCAGGCTGGGTTTGAACCACCAGCCTCAGTATATGTAGCCAGCACCTACCCACTGAGCTATGGGTGCTGCCACTAAAGGTCATTTTTTTCATTTTGTCTCACTTTGTGTAGCTTTCTTCTTCACTTTCCTTTTGTATAGCTTCTTTTTCCTGTAATATACTGTGCATTTGCTTTGTATATGTGATCGCGCCCTCATCAGCTCCACTGGATACAAGTACTCATTCTTGACATTGGGAACAGAGAGACCAGGGAAAATCCAGACAAACCTAGCAGAATCATTCTCTTTTAAAGATTCCATCAACCAACCAAATATCCTTACACAACTAACTACTCCTGGACACTGGTACACAATCCGCTCTGACCTAGAATCAATCAGAACTGATGGAAATATTTACAGGGTCTGAGGATTAAGTTCTGGAACCCATCCTAGAAAAAGAATTACATACCTCATTGCTAAATATCACTATGGTCACCTTTGAGGTACTCCTCTTGGGAAGCTATTCACTGACTCTAAAGCCTAGTCCAATTTTGGAACTCTTTTCCTGGAATGACCGTCAGAGCTATTGCCATATTTCCCCTGATGTCCTGAATGTCATCAAATTTTCTTCCTTTTGATATTTCCTTAATCTTCACATAAAGATAAAGGTATTAGTGACCAGATCAGGTGTGTGTTAAAGTGTTCCAAAACAGTTATTTGTTTACTGGCAAAAAAAAAAAAAAAACCCTCCCTCACAGGGAGTGCCACGTGACCTGGTGCATTGTTATGATGCAAGAGCCACACTTTTCTCATGTCAAGATTTTCAGTGAAGATTTTCCTCACTGTTTCCTTATCCATGTTTACTTGGTCTGCTATGTTTCTCACAGTCAGCCCATGATTTTGACAAACAATTCAATGAATTTTGTACTATGTTTTCATCAATTCTGCTCTTTACTGGCCACCTTGATCTCTCCTCATCAGCGATGTTTTCTCTCCCCTCAGAAAAATGTTTAATTAATCCATTTGTACACTTTCATTATCTTCCTGGCACTACCCTCATTAACTTGGAGTAACATGTCCCTGATTTCACTTCCGCTTGCTATGTTTAACAAGAAACTTAATGTTTGTTTGTTGCTCTAATTTGAGCTCCACCACCCTGGTGATGGCACACAAAAACACACAGAAATATAATGAATGCCATTCAGCAAGACACAACCGCTCATCAACACAAACACAGCTGGGAGACTCTGATAAGTCAACATTATGCAACCTTACTGAGCTGTTTGTACAGTGCTGCCAACATAAGCACATGGTGACAAGTTCACCAAGCCTAATTGTCAGACCTCATATGATTAATGAGCCCTCAGTGGCTTTTAATGGCCCCAGAAAATATGTAGTGTGGAGTGGCTTTTTCTTCCTATGGTTTTATGTCCAGCCTGCTGGCTCGTAGAGTCCCCTTTCTGCTGGAAATTCGGTCAAGCAGCCTGTGTTGTGGAATGACACATGTTTGAGAGACAGCAAGAACTCTGCTTATAAGTGCCCCCTATACATAAATTCTATATTATATCTGCACTGTGTGGTACAATAATATGACACATGCTAAATCACTGGACTGGCAGAGTATCTCACGCATCACATACAACTCTAGAGGTGTATCTCTGTGAACCCTTTCACAACTAGTAGCGGAATTAGAGGAAGAGTTGTTAGCATTTTCAAAGTCCTGTTTTGAGGTGGGTAGGCAGTATCAGCAATTACCAAAGCCACTGAAAGCCATTATTTAACATCTGTGTGTAGCTGTGGCTTTCTTTATCAATTCCTTCATTCTGTAATTCACATGAACCTTGTATAAGTCTACTTAGCCAGGAGATGTTTACTAGCCATACCCATTCCTGATACAGGTCATACTCAAACTTATTTGTACTGAAGATGTCTTAGCTCTTCATATACCTTTAAAGGAAGGAAACTCAGCATGTCCACATGAGTCATCATCATCTTGCTCCCCAGTCTGTCACAATCTACCATAGCTAATCATGTATAATTATAATGTTATCATTATAATTCTACTAGTTTACATATTAATATTCCTTATAATTATAATGTTAAATATTATATGGTTAACTTATATTATTAAGTTTTGTGATAATGAATGTAGTGGGGAAGTAAGATACAGAAGAGAAAGGAGCTAAATTACAGATATGGTATCTGAAGTAAGTGAGGGATACCTGAGGAAAAGAACATTCCAGAAAAAGAATGAGCAGCAAGTGGCAAAAATGTGTCTAAAATAATTAAGGAAAGAGCTAAGGGAGATGAAGCAAGGGAGATGAGGAAGTGGGTGGGAAGACACGGACACAGAGACGGAAAACTGACTCTGGCTAATTCACCTAAGATAACAAGGGGGTTCGTTTCTTGTTCTCCCTTAATAAGATGGAAAACCCTTACAGAGTTTTTTGAAGAGTCAAACGTTTGTTTTGACAAAGTCACTGTGGTATTTATGTTGAGTATGACAATGACTATTTTGGGTAGAGAGAGCTGGGACATAATCAGAAAAACTAGTAAGGAAGCCATCACACGTAATTATCCATGTCAGAGAAGATGGACCAGAGTGTTAGGAGGAGAGTGGAGGAAAATGGCCAAATTCTGAGTATGTACTGAAGGTAGAACTAATATAATTTGCTAAGAGACTGATGTCAAATTCTAACACTAATAAATCTGATGTCCAAATCTGATATCCTAAATTTTTCACCCCCCAAAATGATAAAATGAAGTGGGCATTAATTGAGACACAGAAACTGCAATAGGACCTGATGGGTGGTGTGGCCACTTTCAGACATGTTAGCATACTGTATGGAACCAAGTCAAGAGATCAGAAGATTGAAGAGTGGAGATGTCACTGTCTCATTGAGTGCATGGCTACAACCTGAACTTTCTCCAGTGAGGGGGGGAAAGTTAGCACCAATAAGGTGATCTTAAACATCTGAATTCTTATTTTTCTAAGACTCTCATAGAACCACACTTACCCATGGACACAATGCTCAATTCAAATTTTAATTAGACTTGTACTACACTGAATAGTGGGAGAAAGAACATTACATATTCTAAATTTTGCAGATATACACGATTTGTGCAGTATAGCCTGACAGGCTTACGTTCTATATCTCATCACCAGGCAATGTGAACATAATATAGTTTAGATATTTGAGGTGATCATAATTTTTTATGTGCAAACTTATTACAATAAAATGTACCACAATATGGAAATTAAACTAATAACATCTCAGTGCAAATGTAGGAAAAGTATTTTTAAAAGATAATTATTACAGTTGACTCTTGAGCAACATGGGCTTGAGCTGTATGGTTTCACTTCATGTGGATTTTTGTAAAATAAAAGTTACCCCGGTGTACCCGCCTCTCCTGCCTCCCCTTCCACCTCTTTCACCTCTGGCGCCCTGAGAAAGCCAGACCAATGTGCCTTCTTCTTCCTCCTGAGTCTACTCAGTGTGAAGATGGGGAGAGGAGGAGAAAGACCTTTAGCATGATCTGTGGCCACTTAATAAATATACTTTCTCTTTTGTTTTCTTTTGTTAACTTTATTATAAGAAAACAGTATATATTATTATATGCCACATATGAAATAGGTGCTAATTAACTGTTATTTATGTTATTAGTGAGGCTTCCGGTCAACAGTGAGATATTGATGGTTAAATTGGGGGGGAGGGGGAGCCAAATATTATACATGGTTTTTCAACGGTGTGGGAAGTTGGTTTTTCTAAACCATATATGGTTCAAAAATTAACTGTACTTTTAAATGTGTACATCCAGAGGAACCACTTTCTAGTGATAAATTCCAAAAAGATGAAATATAGAAATGTTGTTTTATTAAAGGAGATTTATCTATAGGAATATATGCTGATCTAATAGCTTTATCATATTATGATGATATGAAGTCATTTCAAGTATAAAACAAGTCTGAAATTCTTAGATGATCATTATTGCCAGCCTTCAAGGAAAGATTATATTGCATCACTCTTTGGGATTGCATATGAACTGGGAGATAAGGTGCTCCTAAATAAACCACTAACCTTTAACCGTAACTATGGAATCCTTTATTATAATACTAAAGGTAATAAATATTAAAAAGAAAATAAAGCTACAAGTACTGTACATCATTAAGTCCAGACTACAGCATTGTTTGGAGTAAATGCTTGGAAGCTTTGATTATGTAATCCCATGAATATACATCGTTAAAATTTACAACTCTGATGGTGAAAAAAAAATAAGAAGAAAGTTTGCATAGGTTATGCTTCTTTAAACTCAAAAGTTCCACTAAATTTATGAAAAGAAAAGTTATTTCTGAAGCCATGTGTTTAATAAATAAACTCTCTGAGTACGTTTGAAATACGACATTATCTTTGTTCTCATTTTCCCTCTTTAAATTAATTGAGCAAATTCTACCACTAACAAATCTATCATCAGCTCATTAAAATTTACTGGAGTTTTTGATAGGCTATTCTATTCCCAGGCATTTAATTAACTTGGATGTCACTTGTTGATTTAGAAAGGTTTATTTCACATAATCTCATCTGTTTTTCTAATTCATGGCAGGACCACCTACACAGCGTTCTAACAGGATTATAAAAAGTATTTAAAAACTAGGAACAAGAAAAGGTCATTTGCCTTATTAATTTTCATCTTTGATAATATTTTCTAAGCACAGGGTTTAAATAACACCACTGAAATTACCTAACACCTTTGCCATTTGGGGATTTTTTCAAATCACTGCCAAGTTCCACATGAAATGCATTTTAGCTTTTCTAGCATGAACTTGGAGGAGATTTGCTTTTCATGACTCTTCCACGATTTTACAATGTGACTTTTGCCCCTTTTGTGATTTATCAGTGGAATTCCTGACCTAATGAAATTTGTTTTCTTTTCTTTTCGTGTACTCTCTCTTTCCTGTGGCATCCATACTTCAAAACGACAAGTACAGTTTTGAAACCTGCTTTCACCTTTGGGCCATAATAACATAAAACAGCTAAAACCAATTTTTCAATCTACCTTGTACTTAAATCTAACAGGCTTTGTAGAGAGTCAGTTACCCTCATGGGTAAGCAAAGCTAATGGGCACGGAGGTCAGCAACGTTTCTATGATGGATTTTGTTTCACTACGGTTTCTTTGGCCTCAGATATGCTTATTTTTTATAAGATTTCTGGAATGGGTTTGTAAATTAATTTCTGGCCATGGGGAAGCTCTCTCACATTATATTAAAGCTCATCATCTTTCTTAAAGAAACATATAATACATTTTCTAAATGTGTTATATATTTTGTTAAGGTCCATTATTATTTCCATCAAGAAAACACATTTTCTGTAATGAATTACACCTGTGTTAAATTGTTCCTTAAACACATTGACAGGCCCTGTGAATGAGGCAGAGCGTAACAAGTTGTTGGCATCTTCAACTGATGGAATAACTACTCAGAGGTGTGATTCATTGCTGTATAAGTTTTGTTTAATGTGTCTGTAAATAGTATGTAATAATTTTAAAATGCTAAAATACAGGGCTTCGAGAGAATGAGAATGTTTTGATGAGGCTGTTTTTTTTTTTGATCCCTGCCAGTTTATAGCATCTCCATGCTATGGCTCAAAAATATATATTTTCAGTTCTTATAGCTTCAGGGACATAGTTCCAGCTGTTTATATAGTAGGGCCCAAGTAGAGATTTGTGTGTGAATATAAATTTGCATTATAAGTGTCATTAGGTCCAATGCCTGCTTTTATTTAGGACTAATCCCTCTGATTTCCTATAATTCTTTTAGAAATATAACATATTCAAAATGTGAGATAGAGAAAATATATTTTGGAGTCCTCAAATATTTTTCGTGGAGCGTTCCAGTCTTCCTTATAGAACTCAAGTTTAGCTGTCATAAATAAAGTTAAACATCAATGGTAGTGAGTGATATTTTACCTTATCTGAATTAATATGTACGTCATATCCTTAAATTCTTTATAGAGAAACAATAACCAGAGGAGATACAGTCAATTGAACTATGGGGGACAAAGGGAAGCCTAAAGACATTTTAAAAGCTAGATATTTAATTTAATTTTGTATATTCTAAAGTGGATGCTGCATTGGGAAGAACATTTTTAGAAATATGAAACACAAATCTACTTCATATGGCAATAAAAGGAAACACTGCAACATTTCACAAAAGTTAAACATCAGATTATGACCCCATATTGAAAAAGCCAATCACTTCACAAACTATAACATGGATACAATTGATTATTGATGATGATTTCATTTCTTCTTGAAAATAGACTCAAATTTATTACCCTATGTTAATGCGCCAGTAAAGCAGGCGTAGGTAATTACACTACGAGTATTTTATCTCTGAGTTATTAAACTTGTTTCTACCTCCCTACACGCTAATGTCAGAGGTTAATAGCAATGTTCTATTTTACCCAGTGCCTTACTTCACTTAACGCAATGATGCATGGCTTTCATTAAAGCACGAAGCAAAGGAATTGAAGAAAAAATTAACATCTAAATTCAGGGCAAAATAACCTTACAAAAAAGAACGGTGGTAACAATCTCTGTCAAGTTTAGCTAGGTATACAATGCAGTTGTAAAATGTATGTTGAATTTTAACACTTAAGAGAGAATAAATCACATTACAGTATTTCTAAAGTGGCATGTCTAGGATTGGTTCTTATGCATAAATATCTGTGAAAATATCAGATGAAACACATTCTGCTGGCATTCAATCTATTCAGGAGCAGTGCTTTTACTATTCTAATCAGGTGCCCTGCTCAAGTAAGTGGTTACTGGCAATGATGGGGAAATAAAAGATGGTGTAATTAGCTATGTGTATTTTTTAAATGTTCTTTCAAACTATCATCCCATATCTTTATGCTATTCTTACCTATGCCAAATAAACACAATCAGTTATCTTTTTTTTAAATTGTACATTGCATTCTTAATGTTCAACAGTAGCTCAGTTACCTGGCATGTTGTGCATCCCAATTTCCTTGGACATTAAGGAAACTGTAATTTCTGGCTTTAAGACAGAAGCTTTACTATTCTGGTCTCAACCTGGAACTCTATTTTTGTTATACATATCTACTCACAACATTTTGATAGCATATTATAATGGCTTGCAAAATTTTATTAGTTGTGAAATCCTCCCTTTAAATAAAATTCTATGTAATTGTGGAACAAAAGGAGCAGGCAAAAGTAGGACCCTGACTGAAGGTGGCCGCCCTCTCATTCACAGGCATCAGCTGCTCTGTTTCTATCACTGGAGATTAATTTTGCCTGTTTCTGACCTCTGTGTAAATGAAATCATGCTATCTAGTCACTGTTACTTTTGAAACTTTATTTTTTGAGTATATCAAAAGTATACATTATTTAATACTTAGTAGTATTAATAAGTATATAACTAGACCAAAGTATACTCTCTTAACTATATACAAATATAGTGTTTGTAGTTTTGGTGATCATAGACAAAGCTGATTTAAACATTCTTGAACAAGACTTTCTATGGAAGTTTTCATGCATTCCTCTTGGAGGAAAATCTATGAATGCTATTGCTGTGTCATAGTATAAATATATATTTACTTTTATTATAAACTGCCAAACAGTATTTTAAAGTAGATGCACTATTCTATAATACTGCCAGGAAACTGTCAGTATTTCAATTACTCTATACGGGTAATCGTAGGTGTGGTCATGACGATGACGACACCTTTTTCATGACGACTTTAATAATGAGTATAATTTATAGCATTTGCCAATTGCTGTGGTGTAAATTCTCCCACCATGGTTGGTTTCCAGTCACCAGGGTCATGTCTACAAATGTAAAGGAAGAGATCTGTACCATCTGCTCATGGGCCTAGTGCATGCTGTCTTCAGCACACTGCTGCAGTCACCATAAGTGCAAACTTAAGCAATGAAGCACTTCATAGGACTTTATGTATCCATCCCATTTTGACATAAAGAATAATAAAAGGCCATAGACTCAAGGGTCAAGACATAATAAATTAGTATTTTTATTGATTCCTTGAGAATCATTGTTAAAACTCGCATTTTGTTTTAGGTTTTGCTTATATGAAAGTGAGTAGTACAAAAACTACTAGTAGATTATGCTGCCACTGCAGTGTTCCATACTAAAAGGATAACAGTTTTATCACCCATGGTATGTTCAGTATCTGTGTAAATGCCAACAAAGAAAAAAGGGCACATTTCTTAGTACAGTATCATTATGAAAATAATTTTTTCTGAGGCAAAGTCTCACCCTGTTCCCCCTGGGTAGAGTAACTCACAGCAACCTCAAACTCCTGGGTTCCAGCAATCCTCTTGACTCAGTCTCCTAAGTAGCTAGGACTACGGGTGCCTGCCACCAGGCCAGATAGCTTTTCTATTCTTAATAGAGGCGAGCCTTGCTTTTGCTCAGGCTGATCTCAAACTACTGAGCTTAGGCGAGCCACCTGTCTCAACCTCCCAAAGTGTTTGGATTACAGACAGGTGTGAGCCACTATGAAAATAGTTACAGGTGTGAGCCAGGTATGAAAACAGTTTTGATATCACAGATTCCTTAAAAAGGTCTCTAGGACTCCTCGGTGTCTATGGGCCACACTTTGCCAGCCATTTCTTTGATTATATTGTAAATACCAAAAAATCTATAATATCCTAGATGCATCCTACTTTTAGTTAGTGTATCTTCTTAAAGTTTACCTATTGGAAATTTATTGAAACATTTAGGAAATTAAAGAAGGAAAGAGATGGCTGATTAAAAATGATTGATGTAAACATTAAGGTTTTATTTGACTTTCCTTGAACTTTCAGAAAGTTAACAAAACATTTTATATAGTTACTATTACTAAAAATAAATACAAAGACAAACTAATAAATTGCTAGTACCTGTTATATATCTCTTCAATTTATATATAGTTTCATTTGAGGCTCATAGTTTGCTAATAAGTCTTCATACCTAACACTGTAAGAGTGCTAAATCTGTATTCTAAAAGCAAAGTAGAATTAATGAGAAAAAGATGGACTTTTATTGACTGTAGAAATGCAGAGGTTCTTTATATGAAAAATGACAAAGTGAAAAACAGGACTATAAAGTTACAAAGTCTTTTTAGAGAAACATTAATTTCCATGAAAAAATGCAAACAACATATAAAATCAACAACAAATAGAGGAAATAAAATTATTAATG
Organism: Galagoides demidoff; assembly: GCA_963574575.1. Classification (NCBI taxonomy): domain Eukaryota; kingdom Metazoa; phylum Chordata; class Mammalia; order Primates; family Galagidae; genus Galagoides; species Galagoides demidoff. Next base: position 28,142 of record CAUYQV010086134.1, read on the forward strand.
ATTTAGAAGAATGCAAAATTTTCAAAGAAAACTTCTGCTGTTTAATTTTTGCATTACAATGTTATGTTTTCCACATAAAAATTTCTCATATTAGAAATGAAATAAGATTGTTACCTACATATAAAAATATGATGAAACATCCTCTCCTACAGCACTAACTTCTAAGGCAAAGCTTAGCAAAGACTCTTGGGTTAAAAAAAAAAAAAGGAATAAAGACTCAGAAATCATTAGCTGAAGAAAAATCATTACATACTGGACAGAATATTAGGAAACTTTGTTTAAAATTTTCCACTTTAGGCTCGGTGCCTGTGGCTCAGTCGGCTAAAGCGCCAGCCACGTACACCTAAGGTGGCGGGTTCAAATCCCTAGCCTGGGCCTGCCAAACAACAATGATGGCTGCAACCAAAAAATGGCCGGGCGTTGTGGTGGGCGCCTGTGGTCCCAGCTACTTGGGAGGCAGAGGCAGGAGACTCGCTTGAGCCCAGGAGTTGGAGGTTGCTATGAGCTG
>CAUYQV010086136.1:0-29868 GCA_963574575.1 Galagoides demidoff
CCAAACAACAATAATGGCTGCAACCAAAAAATGGCCGGGCATTGTGGCGGGCGCCTGTGGTCCCAGCTACTTGGGAGGCTGAGGCAGGAGACTCGCTTGAGCCCAGGAGTTGGAGGTTGCTATGAGTTGTGATGCCATGGCACTCTACCCAGGGGGATAGCTTGAGGCTCCGTATCAAAAAAAAAAAAAAAAAAAAAAAAAAAAGAACTGGAGCGGTTATTAAACTTGCAGGAAATCATTCATGAAATGAGATTTTTATACTGAATAACTACAGGAACAGGCATTAAACAGATGGGCAATTTCTAGAAAGGCTAAATGAAGGGTTGAACCATCCCACCTAATTCTCCGGAGAATCTATCATTTTCTCACATGAGAGAGCCACTTCAGAGGAAACTCAAATACATGGCTAAAGCTCACCCAGCTGGACTCTTTCCTCTGAGTCCACCGGAGGCAACAGTCTATCCTCTCAGGAAAAGAATGTACTGGCTCTAACGTTTAGGTGGGAGGAGGGGAAAGGAGAATGGGAGGAATGAAGAAGATCTCAAAATCAGAATTGTTAAAAAAAAAAAAAAGTAATTAAGAAAAAGCACACGTGAACACGAAAGGACACCTGTGGGTACACAACGCGTGTGCTTCCTGAGTGTCCTTGGGAGGGTATATGGAAACCAAGCTGAGTTCAGGAACTAGAGGGTGACACAGTGAGCTCTAATGTCAACTGTAACTGTAGACTGGGGGTTCGGTATATATTGATTATGTAAGATGAGAGATGTTTACCAAATTTTGGGAAGAAGCTGACATGTCATGTGAAAAGCTTTTAAAAGATATTAAATTTCCAATGTACTAATGGTGTTTGTGTAGTGAATTTCAAGAAGGCTTTTCTTCCAAGATACAGAGACACCCAGGAGTAACCCACGTATAATAATTTCTTGTCATACGATGGTGGTACATGGATATTAGGTTACATATAATGTCAGAGTTTAGTGCAGATTCTGAATGAGCCAGAACTGAATGCCAGTTCGGTCAGCAGTCAGCATGGCTGCAATTGTAGGTCTGACCCCTGGGTTGGGTCATCTTGTTCTGTGGCCTCATGCTGCCTTCATCTGTCTTTGGCCACAGAGGAACCAACTATTTATGAGTGTGGTGAGAACAGTGCAAATCCATCATCACTACAAGAAAATCAACCCAAAGCCTGTAGGTCAGTAGTGCCATCGACATACGTGGAGCATGGCAGTTTCCCATCATATCGAGAGGAGAAGACCGGTAACTTCCACCAGACAGGACAGCTCCACACATGGCTCCCACTCGGAGTTAGAGAGACTGATAATGGCACATGTATGTTCCCAGCGCCACATGTTGAAAACACAATTGGCTGTTTTCTTTCAATTTATTTATATCAGTCTCCAGTCTGAAACTAAGTCATTTCAACTCTAGAGCAATCGACAGAGATGATATGGAGTACTCTTACCCCAGAATTTTTTTTCTCCTTTCACTGGTTATAAATACCTCCATGCTATTGTACTTGGCGTGCTGTATGCAAATGGACGCAGGAGTCCTAAAGCTCATTAGGAAGGGGACAGAGGCTTGGAGCATAGAGAGGACAGCACCAAGCTAAAGCTGATAACAGTGGCCTTGTCCAGAATAGTGCATGGGAGCTTTCTTATCTCGCTTTGGCAGGAGGTGCTGTGGACTTCCTGTGCGAAATCAGGAGCGAACGCTGCTTTCCTCTTGTTGTTCGGCTTCCTCCCCCCTCAAGACGGTTCCCAGCACAGTCATTATCTTTGCATCTTCAAACATGGCACAATCTACTTCCTTAAGAGCTTGATGTATTCTTAAGGCTTAGGCACATTCCCCTCCCCCCATATCTTTTTTCAAGTGCTGTTATAGTAAAGCTCCTAAATGACATTCTATTTTTATGGTTCCAATTACAAAGAGGGAAAAATAACAGCCCCCGAATTAGAAAATAGCCACAGAATCTGTCCTGTTCATTTCGAGGACCTGGCAGTATGTCTGGCCTATAGTTTCCATGCCGGGGCTTACGCAGTTAGTAACCACCCTTAGAGTCATGGGCGGGGTGTGGGGCACTGGGGTTGATAGGGGTGTTGAGGTCAACAGCCCCAAATGAACTCAGCAGACCGTATTTCCCTCGGGAAACACCTCGACTTGCATTGCTCTAATGTATTTCTTTGTATTTCCTGAAGGCCAAATATATGAAATTAAGATTTTTTTTTTTTTGGCCAGGGCTGGGTTTGAACCCACCACCTCTGGCATATGGGGCCGGCCTCCTTTGAACCATGGGCACCACCCTGAAATTAAGATCTTTGACTAAGGCCTCTCTTATCTTTTCACTTTGAGGACTTCAGCTGTTTGATGTCCCAATCCCAAGTAGCCAAACGTCTAATCTAGGCACACTCATGTGTACACATATGTATTACCTATATTCATACATGTACTGAGTGTGTGAAAGAAAGCCAAATAGAAGTTTAAGATATGTACGTTATTATCCAGAAAATGGAGAATACTGATAATGAAAAATTATCCAGAAAATGGAGAATACTGATAATGAACAATGATGACTTTTATATAATGATTTTAAAACTTCATCATTAAAATATTTCCTATAAAGAAGAAAGTGTATCATTTCTTCTTTGGTTCAGTTATTTCTACGGATCAGTAAGGGTTAAAATGTTTATATCTTAAAGGTCACCTCTTGTTGATTCTTTTATTAAAAAAAAAATCTTATAACCTAACTGTAAAAACAGATATTTTAAAAAACATTTGGGGAAATCTGATATATGGTCTGGGTAGAAATACCACCATGGAATTATTAGTAATTCTGTTAGATATAAAAGTAGCACTGTGGTTATATTAGAAAATGTGCATATTTTTAAGAAATATTTAAGTATGTCTGTGAATTCTTTTGAAATACTTCACAAAAGAAAAAAGTAAGAAAAAAATAAGGGATAGATGAAGTAGATGTGGCAAAATCTTGATAATTGTGAAATCTGTGTAATGGACACATCAGGGGTTATCACACTGTGCTCTCTACTTGTCAGTATGTTTGAAAATAATAATCAGTTGTAACAGGCCAGGAGTCGTAGCTCACGCCTACAATCCTAGCACTTTGGGAGGCCGAGGCAGGTGGATTGCTTGAGCTCAGGAGTTCAAGACCATCCTGAGCAAAAGCCAGACTCTGCTTCTACTAAAAATAGAAAAAAAAATCTAGCTGGGTGTTGTGGCAGGTGCCTGTAATTTCAGCTACTTGGGAGGCTGAGACAAGAAGATCACTTGAGCCTAAGAGTTTGAGTTTGCTGTGAGCTGCGCTGATCCCACAGCACGGCACTCTACTTAGGGCAGCAGAGTGAGACTCTGTCTAAAAATAAAAATAAAAAAACAACTACTAAAACACTTAAATGAAAACTCTGAGTAGAAACAATGTATACCTGGTGCCTGTCTGTATATGGGCAGATGTTCGTGGACTGCCAATTACATGCTAGCCCCTTGCTTAGGCAATGTCTTTCTGTAGCTGTTGGCCCAGTGGCATTAAGTCAACACTCAAAGGGTGGTGGGTGCCCTGTGGTTGGACATTACAGGGCATGGCGAAGAGCCTAACTCAGCAGACTTGAAAATTTAACATTCTGGACTTCTTTTCTTGGCTCAAGGACCAGAAAGAAGTAACACCAGAACATCTTCTGATCATAGTCCCTTCTATTTTACCTTTCTTTTACACTTTTTCCTCTCACTTTCTTCTCCCGTAAGTCATTCCTGCTCTTGCTTACTTAACATCAACCACTCATTCTTTCTAGAAATTAAGCTTTAAAATTCCTCTGGCTTTGAAAATCTCCAGAATCTGCCCAAGCCATGTACAAATTAGAGACCAACAAGCTTTCTGCTCACCCAAATTTCTAGTCCAGAAGGTAAGAAGGCAAAATGATGCAGTGTTTCAAATGAAGAGAGAGAGAGAGAGTGATTTATGGACCTGTGAGATAAACAACATCAAAATGCCTGTTTTATAAGTAAACACTCAAGGCCTGAAAAGTTAAAGAGTTTGCCATGATATCCCAAAATGTGAACAGAAATAGGCTGAATTTAATAACTGCCTCATGATGTTTGTTTCCATATGCATTTAATTAGCCCTGGGAAAAATTAGCCGTGCAATTGAGTATTCTGATTAAAAGCTAGCCTTCTGTAAATGTGAAATGATGTCACTTCGTAAAGGTTTCCATTCATTAACATAATTTCATTTATTTTTCTCTGTTTGCCTGTTACTTTTACTAGAAACTAATTAAAATCTAGATATTTAACTTTCTAATTTATGCATTTTATCCATGAATATGGGGGCGGGGGAACTAAGGCAAAGAAGATTCGCATAAATTTTCTGACTTTGTTATCTGGGGACTTATGCACAATGGTTTTCATTTCACCTGTCACCCTTGGCCTTGCCTGGACCATGCTGTAATACTGTGTTGATTTTCTTGTTTTTTATAGGTATGACTTTTGTTCCAACAGTGAAGAGCCCTTTATCCTGGGTCCTGGCAGCAACATAGGAAACAGAATCGAGAGCATCACTCAGCGCATGGCAATAATAGAAGGAAAGAATAAGGTATTGTTTGTAAAAATGAGTGCTGGGATATTTCTTCTAAAAATATACTCTCAGCTCCCAATTCCAGGCTTATTGGAGCCAGAATTAATTCACATTTTCAAACAAAAATTCAGAGAGAAGAAAGGCAATATCTGAGCTATGTCTTCATACACTGACACTACTCAGGCTGCTGTATTCTCCAACCAAGCTCCAGTTCTGAGCTCAAGAAGACTTGTTCCTAATGGAAGAGGTGGAGCTGTCCTCTTGGTCCACCTCGGAGCTTCTCAATCCTGGCTGCATATTAGAATACTCTGCCAAGTATTATTGCATCTAAATGTCTGAGTGGGAGCCCCGAGCTCATAAAACCTTCCCAGGTGATTCTAGCAAGTAACCAAGACAGAATCACTGACATACGAGGTGTGACAATTAAGTTCATGAACTCATTCTAAGAAAAGTGCTGTATACCTCATTGCTAACTGGCCAAAGGGAATACTTTGAAGGTGACCACAGCGATGTTCAGCAATGAAGTGTGTAGCACTTTTTCTAGAACAAGTTCGTTAACTTAATTGTCTGACCTCGTACATAAAGTGAGATCTCAGTAAGAAAAGCTAGAACAAGACTTATGGCTAAAATTGACTGTTTCCATTTCACAAGATAACATGTTTTTCCTTCAGTGTTTCTTTACAAGGGCAAAGCCTAAGTTGGGATATGTAAACACATACCATCTATCAAGATTCCTGACCTAATCAGTGGGCCACTCACTTTCTACGCCCCAACCCCCACTGAGCCTTGACAGTAGCTAACAAGCCTGTAAATCCCATACATCCCAGTGTGGCTTAGACCTAGTGACATTTTCCTGTAGAATTAGTAAAACATACACTTGAAAATGTGCTGTTGTCCAGCACAGGGAGAGTGATTCTTTAAAAAAGAAAACAAATACCAAATTACCCTTTGCTGAAATTTCTATTTACACATGCATATCTTAATTTGGAGTAGAGACTGGTAATACAGTGCCCATGTCTGCTTGGAGTGTGTATGCTTGTATTATCTATTTATTCAGCTGTAGTCTTTGCATTTTGAAGATGACAAGGTAGATGTCATCATCCTTCATGCAGGGTTTAACAATAACACCAAATACCATCTGTATTTTTCATTATGTAAAATTTTTTTGACATATGCTAATGTCAGCCTCATTCTTTGTCAGGCCAGAATGGTTATCTCCATTTTAAAGATAAGAAAACTGGGGTGGTAAGATGATTAAATCAAAAGTCACATAGCTCAAAAATGTAAATGAGAAACTCAAACCGAAGTCTTCCTTCCTAGTCAAACCTAGTCAACCAAGCCAACTAAGCCAATACAGAAATTAGCTAAGATGGCTTCTATGGTAAAAATCAACAGTCACTTGTTTAATACAAATGAGCAGTAGTTTTAAACATCCCATCCTGTATAGCTATTGGTGAGACAGCAGAAAAGAGGAAAGTCTATGAATTTGAAAGTTTAGAGTGGGTAGCACTACATATTTCTTTTTTTTTTTTTTTTGCAGTTTTTGGCTAGGGCGGGGTTTGAACCTGCCACCTCCAGTATATGGGGCTGGTGCCCTACTCCTTGAGCTACAGGCACCATCCCACACTAAATATTTCTAAAAAGGAAATCTCCCCAGTTTATTATCAGTAGACAACTAGTTAGTTGTCAGAAAGTGCTAGAAAAGTTTCAAGATGCCATTGGTGTGTCAGTTCTTTGTGCCTTTTCTTGACTCTGTCTGGTGGAGGTACCGTTCATGGCTGGATCCTCAAACAAGAATTTATGAGAATAATTTCAGCAGTAACTTCTAGTTCTATTTTGGCATTCTGTCTCCAAAAGCGTACAGTAGGAAATAAAATAGAAAATGAGAAAGGGAGGTGAGGTTTGTGATTAGCCTGAACCATGAAGTAGCAGCCTGACTCTATGTGTAGTATCTGTCAGAAACACATGGAGTAGAATAACAAACCTGGGCTGAGATAAAGGGACTTCCCTGATTTTCTCCATGCAAGCTTGAAACATATTTGTTGTCTTGTAATTTTAGAGTTATGAAGAAGACTTTAAACATAGACCTCTGTACACAGCTGGCATTTGTGCTACCCAACTTGCCAGCAGGATCGCCAGGGTCAAGTTCTAGAACTTTCTAACTGGTAGTATAACCACATGCAAATTAGTTTACCTCTCTCAACTGGAGTTCTTGCCTTAAAAAATAAAATGAAACAAAAAAACAGAGCTAATGATATTTGCCCTACCTAGTTCCTTGTTACAAAGATGAAATGAAAAAAAAAAAAGGAAAACCTAATAAAGCCTATACAAATACCACTTTAATAAATTCCCTAAACCGACTGTGGTCCTATGCAATGAAGACTTCATTAAATAATTGTTTGCACTGAAAGAACTCTTAATATTCTTGCTAAACAAAGTTATGTTGGGTACATGGCCTAGTAACAGCTATAATTATAGTTAGACTTAAAGTAAATTACTGATTTCATGTTCTGAATTTAGAAGAATGTACTAATTTTACTTTCAGCATCCACTAATCTATCTTTTTGTGTATGTGGAAAAATGTTACTTTCATATGATGGTGATAAATGGATGTTTTGCTATTTTAGAATTATAGGCAGCACTCTGGGAGGCTGAGGAGGGTGGATTGCTTGAGCTCAGTAGTTTGAGACCAGCCTGAGCAAGAGTGAAACCCCATCTCTACTAAAAATAGAAAAACTAGCCAGGCGTTGTGTGGGCGCCTATAGCCCCAGCTACTCAGGAGGCTGAGGCAGGAGGATTGCTTGAGCCCAGAAGTTTGAGATTGTTGTGAACTATGACACCAGGGCAATAGAGTGAGATTCTGTCCCCCTAAACAAACAAACAACAAAAAAACCCTGTTCTTATGTTCATTATACTTTTAGAAAGTAAGTGAAAGTCCAGATTTAGACTGGGGTGATCCCTTCCTCCACTGTCACATCCTTAGCCTGCCCAGTAATGCGACTCTCCAGATCAGCAGGGCAGCATTCACATGCTAGAGCACCTGCTGGATTTTTTAAAATTTTGTTTTGTTTTTTTTGTTTGACTCAAGGAAGGGTATAGAGGACAATAAAATTCAGTTTCCTTATTGGTAAGTTTTGGCCCAGATTTGTGAAAAGTGAGTCATCAACTGGAGTTGCTAATAACACATGTAGGGTTTTCATACCATTCAAATGGGGTTGCCAGATTGTTGGGTTTGTAGATGTGAAGTAGGAAGTAGAAGGGCCCTGTGTTAGAGAAAACATACAGGAAATACGTGTCGCAGCGTTAGCCCTGTGTGGCTGGAGAATGGTGACAATTCTAATGTTTTAGCAATGTTTCCATTGACATCATTCTGACTGCACATTGAGAAGTGTGTGTGCTGCGTGAGACACATCCATGATGAAAGCAATAATTAATACTAATCACAGACTTACAGCTTGGGTTTCAGTCCCCCCGCCCCCCCCAACTTTTTCTAATTCTCACATTCTGTTTTCCCACTAACTGGCTCACATGTGCCACCCTATGTTAATTTTAGATTCTTCCATGACCTTTACACATGTACTTTTATTTCTCCCTGAAACACTTGAAAGGAAGTTATATTAGAAACATTCCAAGATTAAAATCATTGTTCCGTATATAGATTTTTGAAAAACCAGTGCTGGAAATTAAGTTGAATGACTTGTCATCATCCCATTCATCCTATTCCCAAACGACATGATAGTAATGAGTTACTAATGCTTAGCAAAAAGAAAGGAAGGAAGGAGCAGGAGGAAACTCCCAACTTACAGTATTTATTTACTTATTAATTATTTATTATTATTATTTTTTTGCAGTTTTTGGCCAGGGCTGGGTTTGAACCCACCACCTCCAGCATATGGGCCGGCGCCCCACTCCTTTGAGCCACAGGCACCACCCTTATTTATTTTTATTTATTTATTTATTTATTTTGAGACAGAGTCTCAAGATACCCTCCTGGGTAGAGTGCTGTGGCATCACAGCTCACAGCAACCTCCACCTCTTGGGCTTAAGCAATTCTCTTGCCTCAGCCTCCCAAGTGGCTGGGACTGTAGGCCACAATGCGCGGCTATTTTTTGGTTGTAGTTGTCCTTGTTGTTTGGCGGGCTAGGCTGGATTTGAACCTGCCGGCTCTGGTGTATGTGGCTGGCACTCTAGCCCCTTGAGCTACAGGCCCTGAGCCCAAACTTACACTATTTAACGACAGTTTTGTGAGCAAACTTGGGTCATACAAAGGTGCTCAGAGATTGGACTTGAAGGATCTGTTTCTAATATCTAAATCTGCGAGGTCTGAGTAAGCCAAGAGGAAGTATCCCCAAAGTGGAAGCACCCCAAAAGTAAAAGTAGTAAAGGGGAGTAAAAAACTAATCAGACTTTTAAGAAAGTGTGTAGAATTACTCAGGACTAGAAATTTCACTGAAAGACTGCTTATCCCAAACTATTAAACTAACAACAGAATTTAATTTTTTTTTTTTTTTTGGAGACAGACTGTCCCTTTGTCATCCTTGGTAAAGTGCTCTGGTATCACAGCAACCTCAAATAAGTGGGCTCAAAGCCATTCTTTTACTTCAGCCTCCCTACTAGCTGGGACAACAGGTGCCTGCCATAACACCTGGCTATTTTTTAGAAACAGGGTCTTGCTATTGCTCAGGCTGGTCTCAAACTCAGACTCTTGCTCAGGCAATCCACCCCCCTCCACTGATGTGCTTGTCTTATATAACTGGGCCCTGTGAATTTTAAGTAGATGTGAATGAATTGTTACCTCTTCCAATTGAAAGGAACTTTGATATTCTAATTTTATTTTGGCACATCTGCTTTTTTTCTCATCCTCAGTTCTCTTTAATTTGTTTTCAATTGTGAAAAATGAAAAGTAATTATAGAACTAATACAAGCACTTATCCTTGAGAATTTCTTTTGGTATACCTTATTAAATAAATAATTATAATTCCAAGCATACATTACAACTGTAATTCTTGGCACTTTCTCTTTTTATAAATTTAGTTGTTATATGGTACTCCAATTGTTGCCGCTATTTTTATTTTTTCCCCTTGAAACCATAGTGTTTGGTTATGAGAACTGGGGAACAGATCTGTCCCTTTAACTCCGAAGACTAACACATTGAAACTTACTGCCCTATAAGAAGTTATTTTCTAGTCCAGCCAAATACACTCACAACTAACGCTTGAGCTTTCTTTGACCCTATAATGATTAAACTTTAGTATCAAATATCTTTTTGTTTTTGTGAAAATAAATTGTAATTTCTAATTTAAAAATATATCCTCTGAAGAAGAAAAGTACTCTAGAAATGAGATTATTTTTAATACAGTTGATCACAGGATATAAGCTGTACTTTTTAAAAACGTTTTCTTCTTTAACTGTAACCTTTTCACTCATTGGCATTTTTGAACCACATAACATTTATCAGCTGAAAAACAACCTGCAGCTTCTGTAAAATGCTATCAAAAAGGAAACCAGCATTTCTGTACACAGTGGCATTTAGCTTGTGTGACCCATCTCTGGTGATGAAAGGAGGTATCCTTAAGGAAAAAAACGATTCAAAGAGTAGGCAAACTGTACCAATAGACCTGCACTATTCAATTTAAAGAGTTTTATGATGACAAGCAATTTGGCTCCAAGTGTTATTAAGAGCAGTCACACACACCCAGCCTAAGTTCTGCCTCGGCCGATCTGTGGTGCTGTGTGTCTTGGGGTGAATCACTTAACCTCTATTAACCTTAGTTTCATTCTCTGCAGGATAGTGTAATACACACTTCTCACAGGGTTATATGGAGGATAAAATGAGATCATGTTTGTGCATAGCAAAAGCCACATAAAGGTACCCAGAAATAAAGACGTACTATAAATTCCCATCAGCATCATTTGCTACTTGTATTTTAATAGTTTCAAAGAGGTGAGTTCTGGGGCAGGCTTGACTATGGGTAAGGTAATGAAGAACTGACTCTGTAAAGGTCTCTGTGGGTAATGTGTGTGTTTCATGCAGGCAAGAGAAGAACGAGGCCAAGTCATTTGTATCACCATCATTTATCATGTAGCCTGGATTCACTTCACTTCTGGGTACCTAAATTTTATTGTCTAATTGTACAAAAATTTTGACTTATCTTACTATGTGTGAGAGACCTAAAAAATGGTGATAGCCATTCCCAAATTACCTGCCTGGGTCCTAACAATGGCAAATATGTACATCTGAATTGATTTTCCCTTGCCACGAAACTCAGTTCCTATTTTCAGTTGCTCTGAATTCAGTGAAATCATTTTCATAAAATGATTTCTTAAGTGATTCAATTGCTTTGAATTCACTAAATCATTTTCATAAAAACCCAAACATGACTTAGAGATGCAGGTAATTGCTGCCTAAAATTTCAAATATTCTCAAGCCAACAATAGATTTGCATTTACTAAATCTGAGAATCTATTTGTGTTTCTACTAAGGCCCTTTAGGATAAATACTTGAGAAGTAACTTAAGATAAACAGTGCTAGGCCAGATGAGGTGGTTCATACCTCTAATCCTAGCACTCTGGGAGGCTGAGGCAGGTACATCACTTGAGCTTTAGGAGTTCAAGACCAGCCTGAGCAAGAGCCAGACCCTGTCTCTACTTAAAACAGAAAAACTAGCCGGGCATATTGGTGCACTCCTGTAGTCCCAGCTACTTGGGAGGCTGAGGTAGGAACATTGCTTGAGTCTAAGAGTTTGAGGTTGCTGTCAGCTATAATGCCATTGCACTCTACCCAGCGTGCCAGGGTGAGATTCTGTCTCATGAAAGAGGAAAGAAATAAAAAGATAGAGGCAGGGAAGGACAGAGAGAGAGAAAGAAAAAAGGAAGAGAGAAAGAAAATAAGGAAGGAAAGAAGGAAGAAAAGAAGGAAGGAAGGAAGGAAGGAAAAAAAACAGTGCTTGAGCAAGCATGGGAAGGCTTCATGTGAGCTCCTTATTTCTGACCTGTTGCAAACTGCTTTGAAGTACCTGAGCCCAAGCTTCCTAAGACATCAGGGAGTCAGTCTCATTTGAAATCTTCTGCCCTTCCAGCTGCCACCAGCTAACAGTCCTTTATGTTGCCACCTAATAGCTTCTCTTCTATTTCCATTTTCTTTCATGACTCTTACATGGTGGGTACAATAATTAAAAGGAAATGTCTATCCAGAATTTTATTTCTCTCCTCGTATAAAGGTTAATAGTGAAAATAAGGAAAGAGATACCTGAGCTCTCTTTTCATAGTCTTCCTCGTGGGTTATTTGCCTTCATATAAGTGTTTCCTAGCAAAGGGAGAATAATTTATATTTGATTTGCAAGTAGGGGAATTCTCTATCACTGTAAAGGTTATTAAGTGCAGGGCTTGTGTCATAGTCATCTCTTTCTCCCTCACAACATCTGGGTAATGCCTTGATAATCACTCAGTAAATGTCTGCTAAAGCAAATGAAAAATGCCACATACTGCAGATACTTTCACTATCAATAATTCCAATAGTACATAGAGAATATGTGGGTGGATGTCATTAAGCACAGCCTTCCAACAAACAAGAGAAAGCATTGTGTAATACAGTGCACTGTGAAAACTACTGAGGATTTAGGCCAGTGAATATATTGACTAAAATTATATGAGATAAGAGAACACAAGTAAAGTGCCTAAGACATTACTCAGAAACTCAGAAAATGTTAAGATTCTTCTTAATGGCCACACCATTTGTAGAGTATGTCCACCATCTCGGAAATTCCACTGACACATTTTAGCCTATACACTATTTCAGCCTGTAAGCCACCTCATCATTATACTTCAGCTAGGACACCCCATTAGTCTGGAAGCATAACAATAGCCTCTACAATTTCAAAGCCCATAACCACTTATTCACGTCCTAGGTAATATTCTGTAAAGATTTATAAGCAACTAGATCAACTTTATTTTTTGTAATTTTAGGTATGAAAAACTAGCCTTTTCATTTTTTTTCATACAGAGTATGCATTACATTTTATGAAAGGTTATGTTTAAGAATGCTCCATACCTAGCCCTCGGGGAGGCTGAGGCAGGAGGATCGCTTGAACCCAGGAGTTTGAAATTGCAGTGAGCTATGATGATGCACTCTGGGCAAGGTGACAGAGACAGTCTCTGTCTCAAAAAACAAAAGAAAAAAGAGCACTCAACGATTTGTTTCATATTGCTAATTTTTTTCTTTGAAAGAAGACAATGGGCCAGGTGCTCATGCCTGTAATCCTAGCATTCTTGAAGGCTGAGTGGTAGGTTGCTTGAGCTCAGGAGTTCAGACCACCCTGAGCAAGACCTCCTGTCTACTAAAAATAAAAAAAACTAGTTAGGTTTGATGGCGGTGCTTATAATCCCAGCTACTAAGGAGACTGAGGACTGCTTGAGCCTAGGAGTTTGAGGTTGCTTTGAGGTGTGATGCCTCAGCACTCTACCCAGGGTGACAGAGTGAAACTCTGTCTCAAAGAAAAAAAAAGATGATGATGGTGCAAATCTTTTAGCTGCCTACATTTTTGTTTCATTACTTTGTTTCACTACTTTTTAGACATCACAGTTTGAAAGTGCTTTTAAGTTCATGCAAACTGGACTACTAGTTTCTTTGGCACTAAGTTGTCAAATAGCAGCACTAAAATCTAGTGAAACACTGTTGTGTTAATTCATGACTTACATCTTCATCTTCTGATTAGGAATTGACAGACTGAGAAATTAAGTAATCTACAAACACACACATGGTCTCCTTTTGGGCCATTCAAGGCTGCATGCCACATTATTGGAACACATTAAAAAAACGGGTCACCCGAACTTTCCCTTCTGTCCTTGCTCACTTAACATGCCTGTTATGGAACCAAACAGCAGAGAAGACCTCCTGTTACCAAATGGCATCCATGCTTTCAGGTCACCCAAACAAAAAGGAAGGGCTCAGCCTCACCTGTTCCTCTCATTGACGTGGAACTGACCACCTCGTAGGGTAAGACGTGCAGTCCCACATCTCGGCTTCAGGTCTGTAATTGTTACACCAGCAGCACGAGATAAATAAGACTGAAACCCTCATATGAGTCGGATGTCATAGGCTCCGGTCTCCTGAGGACCTGCTTTCCTGTTATTTTTCCATTCTTGCTGGGGCTCAGCAAGCGGAGAGCTTTCTGGTAACCACCACCCATGATACTGCCCATGCTGAATGAATGAAATAGCTGAATCCTTTCAACCCTCCAAAGTAGCTTAGGGATGTTCAAATCGGTCTTTGACTTACTGCTTTAGCTAAAGCTTCCTTTTCTTTTGCAGACGGCTAGCACCTTGGTTGTGGCTGACTCCAGAATTTCTGGAATCTACAGTTGCATGGCTTCCAATAAAGTAGGGACTGTGGGAAGAAACATAACCTTTTATATCACAGGTAAGCCACCATCCTATACCCAAGGTGACCTCAGTCTCCCTTCAATCTTACAGCCTGAGTGATTTAAAAAAAAACATTCCATAGAATTGTCAAACTTTGAGTACTCTCATCCTCTGGTCTCAGGAATAGAATTCTACATCATTGCATTTCCTAAAGTGTTATTTCCCTGAATTCTCTTTTAGGTTCTTTGTGTATGCCTTTCTCCCAGACTGGATTGTGAATTTGGGAACTCGTATGCTCATTTTCTAACTCCCTTCAGTCCTAGCATAGGGTCTGGCATCCACCAGTTGTTCAATAATAATCAGAGAAACTGATTATAATACATAGGATGACATGGTATTTTTTTTTAACTGAGAAGCTAATTTTCTCACAACTTAGGTAATATAGACTCTTTGGGGGAATGAGGCTCCCCTATAGAAATCTCAAAGTGAGTTTTGTTAGCCGAAATAAGTGGATATTTCTCACTTGAGAAATCTCAAAGTGAGCTTTGTTAACAGAAATAAGGATATAATGCTATCCTTTTTTTGGACAGCATTTAAGAAATTTCAGCCTTAAATATGATGGTCTCTGTGAATCTTAAAACCTCCAAGGTACACAAATGGCACTCCATGGATACAGGAAGGAAGTAAGTAGCTCAAAGTATAAAAACAATTGCCTGGCTCCACACTACCCAATTTATGAGGAAACCGGGGCAGTCTGCCAACTCTGGAAACCACACTGCATGGGGCAGGCTGCAGAAATTGCCGAGAGGTCTCCAGAAAGAAGTGGGCAGGCCCAATTCTAGAAGATGTATGGGTTGTCAGATCGCAGGAGCCTCAGGCAAGTTAGCTAAGCCCTAGAAAAGCTGTGCCATGGGGGATACCCTTGAGTAGATTCTCACATAATGTCAGAGCTAGAAGAAACTCTAGGCTGTTCAGTATCATAATGCCCACATTTTCCAGATGAGGAAAAGGGATTTGGAGAGGTTAAGATGTAACAGCAGAGCCTCTCTCAACGAAGTCAGTCCCTGTCTCCCTCCCTGTTTGAGAAGTAGAAATCATCTTTGTGTCCATTCCAAGCAGGAAAGGGACATTTATTTAGAGGAGTCAGGGATTTCACACAGATTGGTTCTCTAATAAATCTCAGATGATCTGGACTAATTAAATAAAAACTTTGCATTGTTCCTTATATTTGGTTGGAAGCAAGTTACCATCTGAGTCTGCAGTCACTGTATGCCTGATTTAGGACACTAAAGACTGAGCAATTCCTGTTCTGTTCTGAACATTCCAGTGTGTACCAGTGTAAGGAGGACTACTAAACAGTACAGTCCACCTCTGTACTGACCACTGAAGGGACTTCAGTGAAGCCTTGTCTTTCTAGGAAGACACTTCCAACACCCAGAATACAAAGAAGAAATTACATATATCTTAGTATGAAAATAAGCACAGAAGCAATGTAATGAAGAACTGACTCCCTAAAGCCACAGAGATGTAATATAAGCCACATATGTAATTTAACCACATTTTTAAAAAGTAAAATTCATTGTATTCAACCCAATATATCCAAAATATATAATTTCAACATGTAACCAATATTTGAAAGAAATAGAACACCATTGCTTCAGTTTTTAAATTTAAATAAAATAAACGAATATACTTCAGTTCCTCAGTCACACTAGCCACATTTCAAGTGCTCAGAAGCCACACATGGCTCGTGGGTACCATAGCGGACAGCGCAGCTCTAAGGAAGGAAGCAGGATTTGAGAGAGGAGGACTGGTGGGGAGAGGGGTGTAATCTGGATCAGTGAAGCAGGCTTGCCCCAGCGTTTTCAGAGCCAAGGCAAGAGTGCCAGTGGAGGCCCACAAACCATAAATCCAACTACTGACAAGTTCTAAAGCAAGTAAACAAGCTGTTTATATACATTTCCGCCTCCTATGGACAAATATACTTTCATGATGACTTGAAAGGCTAGGATAAATTTAGAGCTCTGGGAAAACTCTGAGTCCCCGAGCAGACCGCAGTAACACCTGGCAGTGGAGAAGCCTGGCTCAGCCATCTCCTCTTGCCACCCTTCACTCTGTCACACCTACGAAGGGTCGAGCACCCACATGTGTGGTCTCCCCTCCCCACACATCCAAACTCTGCCCGTGCCCCTCACAAATTCTTTCCCTTGGCCACTTCGGGAGGGACCCAGAAGTGTAGACACCACAGCAGTCTGGTCTCAGGAAGCCAGACAAGCTGACCTGGAAGCAGGCTGCAGATCATCTTTGTAGAGGATTTTGGAATCTCAGGGACCCCCAAGGCAAGATGTAGGAGTAGAGTGACACAGGCTCTGGGTAGGCGTGTCCACTTGGCCCACAAACTCTAAACATTATGGGATGCCATCTAAACAGAACAGAGCCATCTGACAGCCCAGGATGGGGACCCTGCCTGCCTGGGTCTGCGGGCCGTGCTAGAAGAGGATGTGCCAAGAGCAGAAGGGAGTGTCATGCTCACTTCCTTATTGTTCAGAGTGCCCAGGAAAAGTTAATTGATTGCCTGGCGTTAATCACAGCACCAACCTCTGGCTGTCCCACTGAAGTTTTCTTTGC
This sequence comes from Galagoides demidoff, assembly GCA_963574575.1. Lineage (NCBI taxonomy): Eukaryota > Metazoa > Chordata > Mammalia > Primates > Galagidae > Galagoides > Galagoides demidoff. Next base: position 16,571 of record CAUYQV010086136.1, read on the forward strand.
TGCATCATATTCTATGCATGGTGTTATTGCTGAAAGGGGCCCGCTGACAAAGTCGATTGCCTGTTGGATTCAGGCAGAAATTCCTGCCACCTCTCATTACATTATACAGTTTATAACTACAGAGGGTTTGAAACCTGTTCTAGGTCCCTAGGCTTATCCATAGAAAAGAACAACGACAATTCACTCCAAACATAGCTTCTTGAAGCTACCATAGTTTTCCTTTAAAATTTCAAGAGCTTTAATCTTAAAACTGAACACAAGTTCAGCCAACCAAGCCCTCATTGCCTGGAATATACTTTTTCTGAATCTTTTCTACTTCTGAAAAGTTCTACATTTGATTAGTGAGACTAGATCAACTTGCTTACATTTATTATTTACTTTTAACTAATTAGTTTGTTTTTCTTCCTGGAATCTTTGTTAATGAGATTTGTTCTTACGAGAGATGAGACTAAATACTTTAGGAATGATGTGTCTTACATGTCTGTTCTCTGAAAATACGAATGTCTGTATGTCCAGTGTTTCTACTTGACTCAATGGGGGCAGTGCTTTAAAAGGTACCTGCCTAAAATCTGAAAGCTCTAAAAGATCTATATTTGGGTCTTTACTGAATCTCATTTCAGTCATGTTGTCCCTTCCTTAAACATACGGTAGTTTACAGTTGCCTTCCAAATTGATAAAAAACTGGCTAACTTGAAACTTTGGCACTCATTTATATGTACACAAGCATCTCTTTGAAACAAGTAGATCTTCCTAGTAACCACTTACTTTCTTTTTAGAGAATGTTATTTCTATTCTTTAGTGGGAGTAAAGCCTTCTTTGTTTCCACCTGACAAATGATCCCTTTCATCCCTATGAATTTCTATGCTTGTTTCTTTCATGAACTGAATCCACATATCTGATTCAATCAAGTCAAAATGTTTACTCCCATACACCTTTATAAATAGATTAATTACTCTTTCACCTAACCCTAAATTGAAGTTCTCTTCCGAGCAAGGGTTGACTCTTCTCCTGGACACCTCATAAGATGCCATGGCTGTGATGTGTGTTAGATGTGTGACTATTATTTGGTGGCGATGATGACTGTGCTGAATCTGCAGCAGATACTTAAGTGTGGGAAGATGTCTTGTTTTCATTTTGAAGGTTAGAAGGCAACTCTTTCTTAGGTCTGTTTTTGTACTCAGACTTAAAAAAAAAATCAACATGAATTAAGGCGAAAATCCCTCTGGGTAACAGTTGAGGACATTTTATTTGTCATCTTCCATGGTTCACAAGAGAATATCAAAGAGGTTATACTGAGAAATAATCATTTCCAAGAGGCTAGCTGATAACCTAAACCAAATTAGCCTCAGTAACCACCTCCCAGTAACCATATAAATAACCATACATGCAACCATATAAGAAAAGAGCCTCAAACTGAATTTGGTACTTTTCTTTCCCCCTCTGTGTGTTTTTGCTGTTTTGCTGGCACTCAGCATGACTATGGGTGTGTTAGCAATTACTGAGGGTGAAACAGGAACAGCACTGCCTTATCTCCCTGGTTTCCCAATGTCACTAAATGCATTTTATTTTGAGATTCCTGGTGGTGCTTGGCAAAGATAAACAAAATCTTCCATCAGGAAACCTGTGAGCTATTTCCACAGGAAGTTTCAAATCACTAAAGTAAATAGAAACTCTCTACATGATCTCAGTGGTGTTACTTGGGCTCACTTGGGTTCTAACTACCAGGATGAGACCTCGTAAATGGAAAGTCTGTGGTCTTTTAAGAACTGACTTGATTGCAACCAGTGCATAATACCTCTGCTCTAGTATCTGTGCGAAAGTTGATGGCCATTTTATTCCTCATTCTTGGAAAATGTCCCAAACATAAAAGATGCTGAATTAGAGTGGCTATTTCTGACACCTTATTGTTATGTTAAAAATGACTGTCAGCTGCTCCTTCATCTTCTGGCACATTATTAGATTTTCATTTTAAAAGGAGGAAAACCTCCACTGGTATCCTCTCTCTTCAACCAGTGACAGCTTCATAAGCTACTGTTGCACCCCGTTCCCAGGTTTCAAATGAATACTTTGGCATTTCTTCAGACGTGACACTTTATAATAAAGCCAAAGCCCAGAAAAATCAGAAAAACAAGCAAAGTGAGATTTAGGAAAGAGTTGATATGATATCTAATTTTGGACTATTGTCCCCTTAAGGTTTAAAGGTTTCTTTATAGCTTTGTGTGCAAAAGATAATAATAATAATAGCATAACATAATGCTTTTCATCTTCAAAGCACTTTGTAAAATGTTGGCCCAAATTCTTTGCTCAAATACAGATACTCTGCTCCTATTAGGCAGTCGGAGGAGTGTGAGAGGAGGTCAGCTCAGGGCCAGTAACCAATGATTTTTTTTTTAATTCTCTGGTGAAATAGTCCAAAATGACACGAGGGAACTCTCAGCCCAAAAGTTAAATGATGATTCTGAGTAGGAATCCTGAGGGGGAGGCCTCCTGGGGTATTGCTAGTGGGACTTGAGAGAGATGGAGATGAAGGTTAGCTGGGAATGGACATTAGAAAAAATGACTTGTGATGACACAGTCGCCTTCAGAACATGTTTACCATGTTTTAGAGAATAAATTTGAGTTTTTAAATTATTGTCTCCCCATCCCCCACCACACCCACTTTGTAATCTGGCTCATCTTCCAGATTAATCACCTGCATTTAGAACCATCACCATTAAAGGGGTCCTAAGCAACTTAGTGGCTTCTTCTCAAGCCCACTGTGCCAGCAAAGACCAGGACAAGTAACCCAGGGGATCGGAGGGTAGTGAGTAACCACTGCGATAGGAAAGTTTAGGACTAAAGTGGTGTTGATTGGCACGGACCTAGGATTTCCTTGTTTTACTTGTTTGCAAGCTGTTTTGGATAAGTTTGACCATAAAGATATCTTTGGTTTTCAGTACAAACTGTTCTCATGTTACTTCATTATTTTGGCCACATCCAATATTCATTTACCATTGATATGTGGTAAAGGAATGGGAAGCAAAGTCAGCATCCCAAGTTGGAAAAAACATTCTACTTTAAGGAGCATTTTGGGGAAAATAAAGAGAAAGTACCATCCTAAGAATGGGACAATGGTTTGCATCTCCCCCATGCAAATAATTTGCATTTCTTACCTCAAGATAGAATGAACTACTGCCTTTCATGTTGAATCAGTTACCCCCCAATTAAAAGACACAATCAATACTCACCCTTTTGTATGTTGATGCTCAAAGAATGTGTGTAGGAATAATTCTTAAGATCTTTAAATATCTCATGAGATGTTGATTTTTTCTATGAACTAAAGTTCTTTATTCTTATTTTATAGATGTGCCAAATGGGTTTCACGTTAACTTGGAAAAAATGCCCACAGAAGGAGAGGACCTGAAACTGTCTTGCACAGTTAACAAGTTCTTATACAGAGACATTACTTGGATTTTACTGCGAACAGTTAACAACAGAACAATGCACCACAGCATCAGCAAGCAAAAAATGGCCATCACTAAGGAGTTCTCCATCACTCTCAATCTTGTCATCAAGAATGTTTCCCTGGAAGATTCAGGCACCTATGCCTGCAGAGCCAGGAATGTATACACAGGGGAAGAAATCCTTCAGAAGAAAGAAGTGACAATTAGAGGTGAGCACTGCAACAAAAAGGCTGTTTTCTCTCGGATCTCCAAATTTAAAAGCACAAGGAATGATTGTACCACACAAAGTAATGTAAAACATTAAAGGACTCATTAAAAAGTAACAGTTGTCTCCTATCACCTTGATTTATTGTCACTGTTGCTAACTTTCAGGCTCAGAGGAGATGCTCCTCCCAAAATGAGTTCGGAGATGATAGCAGTAATAATGAGACCCCCAGCCCCAGCTCTGGGCTCCCATTCGGGCCAGGGGAGCTGCTCTCTGGCCCCCCATGCGCATTTGGATTTGGAGGATCCCTGCCCTGCATTCTCTGTGTTTCTGCTCTTGCTGTTTTCTCCTGCCTGACACACAACAACTGGGGACTGATCCTTTCCTTCCACTTTGATGCCAACCTCTTTTTATTGTTAAGTTTTGAAACTGCACAAACTGAATAATTTAAACAAATGCTGGTTTCTGCCAAAGATGGACATGAATAAGTTAATTTTCCGGCTCAGAATGAGTACAGTTGAATTTGAGACTCTGTTGGACTTCTGCCTGGTTTTTATTTTGTACTATTTCATCTGCTCTTGATTTGTAAATAGCACCTGGATAGCAAGTTATAATGCTTATTTATTTGAAAATGCTTTTTTTTTTTTTTTTTTTTTTTACATTAAGCACATTAATCTTAAACTGGAGATTCTAATCTGGGCCCCAAGAGTATAAGATGTTGGTGTAATTGGGAAATAGTAAAACTTAATAACAGTGTGAATTAAGAGAGTCCACCCAAATCAAATCCACTTCCCTCCCCTCCTGCAATCTAGGCAATTATGCAACTAGTACCATGTAGACTAGTCCAGCAAAAGATTTCCTCCTCCTCACTGCCTCTGACTGGACTGTACAGTTACTGACAACACCTGAATGAAAGTGGATCACGCCTTAGTATTAAGTATTCTTGTCCCCTGGTTACTCTTTTAAAGAACTTTACCATGTTAAAATGCTGGCATTCAAAGGTATCCCACAATCAACCATGGAAATAAAGAATTTTGTAACCAAAGGTTTAATGCATTTTTTCTAAATGGAAATTTAAAATTTGTACACTAAAAAAGTCTTCTTTCCCATATGCAGATGTTAACAGGATTTTTACAGGGATTAATAAATGGCAAAACTTACACAAGCAGAATTTGAAGTCATTTTAAAATACATGCCATTTTTAAATCAGGAGAGACTGTCATCTCTTGTTCTAAGTCTGCATTTGAGGGAAAAGTGACTTTTTCACTAATTTAATATGCATTGTTCTGTTGTTTTAATTTATGATTGATCATTATATGTGACTTACATGAATCAGAGGAGGGAAAAGAAACTATAATGACCAAAATAGCCATGGCTGAGAAACACAGTGGCTGGGCAGTTCAATAGGAGGTGACATATGACAACTTTTCAAGCTTGGGAACTCACCAGACTGTTTCCTCCTTTAGGTAACAGACTCTGTCCCACGCTAAACTTGTCTTTCACGTGGGAATTGCTTTTGTCAAGTGTGAAAGAGTAAACAATAGCATTTCCCCAGAATGCCAGTTTTATGGAGCCTCTAATGCTCCGAAAACAATTAGTAACCTGGAAGTTGTCAGCCCAAAGGAAAGAATAATCAATTGTATCTTGAAATTTTACCTATGGCTCTTTGACCTGGCCTCTTTGTTCATTATAAGTTAGTGTGTTCATTCAGAAAACAATGCCTTAGTACCACAGAAGTTGGGGGCCTCAGTTTTTCCTAGCTGAAAAAGCAAATACAATGATTTAGGCATCACTTAACCCCCCCCCCCACAATGGTGAATTGGACATGCTGAACCTACTATTTCCTTCCCCTAACTGCAATTTTTGTGAAGGGAGGACGTTAGTATTTACAGAAGATAATTTTAAGTACTTCTAAGAGATAATCTTAAGGATTCCATAGAGCAAGTAATTGCTCACTGTGTAATTAATCCTTCTCCAGAGTTCTACTTAAAAAAGAAACTATTGGGTAGGTTTTGTTTGTTGTTATTCCTTGAGGTATGAAGCGAGGTGAGAATCACCAAGAAAAAGTAAAAAGAGCCTAGAAAGCAGAGATGGAACAGGGATGTGAGGCTGGTTCCTCAGTCCCCATTCCAAATGAAAAATAGGAACTATGTATTTATGGGACCTGGCAGATCCCTGGGGCCATAACTCTGAAAAAGAAAAGAATCTGGTGAGGAGCTATCTTTGGCTACTGATAACCAGCAGAAATACTCTGTTAATTCTGATTTTCTCACTTTGAAGGGATTAGCTACACTTTTTTATATTTGTTAAATTTTGGAAAGCTGTTGTCTGTTACCACCAAGCAACTTGAAACGTCAAGGTATTAAAATACAGGCTCAATGTACCTTTCTTATTTAAAATGCTAAAATAGGTTATTATGATGTATAAAGAAAGAATTGATAAAATGTGATTCCTGGGTTAATGGCTCATTTAGAAACTAGCTAAAAATGAGACTCTCCTTTTAACACAGGCGAACATTTTCCAGAAATTAGTAAAAAGAAAAATTTATAATACTGTATGTTTCACAATGTGTATGTGAACCTCATGTTTAATTCAGAGCCCTGTGTTTATTCAGCAACCTTTTTGCTGCTTCTATTGTCTGAAGTTTGTATAGTACAAATAGGGCCCTTGGGAGTGCTTCATGATATTAACGTTAAAATAAAATGTTCTCTTCTATATAAGCATTGTTTCCCAAACACATGTCAGAGAAGTCCAAATCCTGTCTATGTTGATGATGTTATAGTTTATGGCTGTGGAAATAATTTAGGTGAGCGGGCCCTAGATTCAGACTTCCTTTTTAAAAGACCTATAGACAATGATAGATTATTTTATCATATTTAATGCATGGGTAATAGTAAATGTGCTAGAGGAAACTATTAAAAGTATAACTCAGTGAACTGGGTTTTAAATGAGGTATTTCAAAGTTGGCTTGCCATTGTAAAAGATAATAAATAGTAATATGATAATATTCTTTATTATCTTGTCATGTTTCACTGGTATGTTTGAAGTCTTTAACTATGTAAAAATGTCGAAATTGTAATGAGCAAGCATGTACAAGTTATCACACATTTAAATTTTTATACCAGATTGCATTTTCAATCGGGAAAAGTTGATTGACAGGTTGCACGGAATGCAAAAACAAATATTGCAATGGTTCTGCTTAGGGGGCCAAGGTAAGATAGGAAAGACATGCTTGGAAGAGGCAGAAGGGTCATTACTATCATTTCACACTGTGTCTGAAGTTTTTATAAATCAGAGCACTTCCTTCGATGCTTTTTTGCCTTCAGATTTCATTTTTTATAAAAGGAGAAGACTAATGATAAGTTATGGAAATCAAAATTCATTAAGGAATCTGCTTCTCCTAACAGATAGTAACCCTACCTTGTTATACTACTTCAACATGTTATAAAATTTATATGATAATATACTTTCTAACCTGGGGTTTCTAAATTGCTTTAACGAATGCTAACCCTGAGAGTTTCCCTGCAGGAATCAAAAGAGAAAGGTTTTGGGACTCGGCAGAATCCTGCAGGGACATGGGATCAAAGCCATTGCAATGTGTCATCTTCTGTAGCGTTGCAATCACTCCTAAGCTGCCCTCACAGTTTTAGTAGACTAAGATGAGGAAATCAGAAATGGTCAGAGAAAGCTCAGACTGTATAATTGAAACCAGTGATGCGGAATGTGTAAGTGATGCCAAAACTCTTTGATTTCTGTTCCAGGATTTGCAAAAAAGAAGGGAAAGGGAGGGTGGAAAGGACATTAGGAGTTGTTTTCATTCTTTTGTATTGATCTCCCCATCCAGTACCCACCTAACTAGAATGTACGTATACACATCAGCAGGGCTGACTACTTCATTAACAGAGACACTGTACTCATTGGAGGCCTTGGGGGTACTGCTGTTCCTATGTGGGATTTTAATGTTGTAATGTATTGCATCTTAATGTATGAAATTCATTTTGTTGTACTATATTGGTCGGCATTTTATTAAAGTAAATTGTATTGTACCATACTTGTATGTTTTAAGAGAAAATAATATAAAATACAATATTTGTGCTATTATATAGTACAAAAACTACAAATCTGTGCCTCTGCCTCTTGAATCCATCCTTTGGTCGCTTGCTTTTGGGAAGGGAATGGAGGAAGGACATAATCAATAAAGCTTTCCAAGTTCAAGAAATTCTCCTGTTTGGTCTGCTGCCTTACAACTTAGGTTACTGACAGCTGAATGACACAAACATACACTCACAAACACATCATCAATGAAAATACATAAAAGATTATATAAATCACTACAATGCCATATATCAATGTAAAAATTCATTACGAGCCTATATACAAAATCATGGTTTTAATTTATAGCCCCTAAACTATTACGCAAAATCTTTGGGTCTTAGAAAAGCTTCTCTCAAAAAAAAAAAAAAAAAAAAGAAGGAAACTCGTTGGCCAGGCAAAAAAACCTTTGTATTGAAATCTAAAAATATAGAATCTAGCCAGGCACAGTGGCTCATGCCTGAATCCCAGCACTCTGGGAGGCCTAGACAGGTGGATTGCTTGAGCTCACAAGTTCAAGACCAGCCTGAGCAAGAACGAGACCCTGTCTCTAAAAAAGACCTGGATATTATGGTGGGCGCCTGTAGTACCAACTACTTGGGAGGCTGAGGCAAGTGAATCGCTTGAGCCCAAGAGTTTAAGGTTACTGTGAGCTATGATGCCATGGCACTCTACCCAGGGTGAAACTCTGCCTTAAATTAAAAAAAAAAAAATTATACAGAATCTAGTCCTTGATTTCACTGTGTTCTGACAAATTTCAATTTTATTATAGCATCTCATTAAAGAGGAAGTAGGAAATTAACCGTGGAAGAGAAAGTTAGGGAACAGAATGCCAATGAAATCTTACAGTTGGATTTTGCTATTTCTCTATATATTTATGACATTGATATGCATGTACAATAAAAGAATAAGATGGGCAAGTAATCACAACTCTCTTTCTTTCCTCACTAGATCAGGAAGCACCATACCTCCTGAGCAACCTCAGTGATCACACAGTGGCTATCAGCAGCTCCACCACTCTGGACTGTCATGCTAACGGCGTCCCAGAGCCTCAGATAACTTGGTTTAAAAACAACCGCAAAATACAACAAGAACCTGGTAAGAGACTTTTTTCCTTGCGTTTACACTTTCTCATCCTCCATCATGCCCATTTTCCCCATACTACCAGGCATTCCCATCACGCGCTTCCAATAAACGTAGACCCAGTTGCTGAGACAGCTGCAAACATTAGGCTCTTGTTCATGCTTACATCAACTTCAAATGAGGAATATTTGTGCCAGTTCTTAGGCAGACCATATTCCTAACCCTATAGAGAGATCCTTGCAGAATTTTTAATCCCACCTGGAAGGATTCATATAGTGCACTCAGAAAGGAATGAGAAGAGGCTCTTCAAAAATGGTTCAGTTCACAGTGACAGCTGCGAAAGTGAAGACTTAAGTGTCTCGGCTTGAGGTATAGCAGAGCTTTGAGTACCTGGTGGGTATGAAGTTCAGAGAAGTAGATTTATAATCATTTTAATTCACTGACACCAATTTTAATGATTTGATAAAAAGAAATATTTTAAATGGTATTTTGTCATACTAGTTTAAAAAAAAAAGAATCTAAACTAGTAGATATAGGTTTATTTTCTTTCAACAATAAATACAGTCACCCATTGGTATCCATGAGAGATTGGTCCCAGGACCTCCTGCAGATTCCAAACTCCATGGATGCTCAAGTTTCTAATATAAAATGGTGTAGTATTTGCATATAACCTATGAATCCTCTGTAGATTTTAAATCATCTCTGGATTACTTCAAATACCTGATAATACAATGTCCGTACATCACTTCATTCACATGAATTCAATGTATTGCCTGGTACATGACAAATTCTTTGCTTTATGGAATTCTGTAGATTTTTTTTCCCCAAATAGTATTGATCTGTGGTTAGCTGAGTCCACAAATATAGAACCCACAGATAGGGAGGGCTGACTGTATTCTTAGAAATAATTAGACTTAAACCAAAAAGTATAAACCCTATCTATTTCCTGGATCATAATTCTGTGGTCACATAAGATTAAATTTGACTTACTTATAATTTTGATTGATAACTATATTTGTACTTAAAATAAAATTGCCATTTATTTACAATATTCCAACAACCTAAACCAAATAAGTAGCAATATGGCATGGTGCTTAATAGTGAGTTCTCTACTCAAAATGAAATTTGAATTTGATGCACATAATGAGGCTGCGGTATAAAAACTCCAAATTTTACGATAGGTACAAATGCCTTTGAAAGGCTTTACACTCAGCAGGTCCAAAACTAATCATAGTTCATCATTTTCCTCTGTATTGACGTCATATACTCAATCATGCAAACTAGCAGGTGAAGACCTCTTCTTCAGCCTCCCCATCTAATCAATACCCAGACTGAGCAGGTTATACCTATAAAACACCAAATATTCCTCAAATCCATCCCTTCCTGTGCTTCCCCATTATTCTCTTGGTTCAGGCACTCACCTATCCTTTGGATGTCTTCCGTAGTCTCCTAACTTGTCTCCCTACCTCTCTTTTCTCTCTTTGCATCTATTTTCCACACAGCAGTACAAAATTCAGCTGTGAACACATTGCTCCCCTGCTTCAAGTCCTTCACTGGCTTCCCATCCCAGTTCAATAAAGTCCAAACATCTGACAGAGGCAGTCTTAATGTCTGGCCCCTGACCACTCCTACAGCTAGCTGTATGCTAGCCTCCCCTGCCTTGAACCACATACTGTAGCAAGGTCAAGACTGTTGTAGATCCCTGCACACATTATGTTGATTCAATTCTCTATACCTTTTGGTTCTTGTGTGCCCTCTACCTGAGTACCTTCCCTTTTTTTCCTAATGCCTACCCATCCCGTAAGACCCAGATTGTGAGTGTCCTCCCCACAGAAGGCCTTCCACAACTCTCACAATTCAGAGGTAGCTCTTCCATGGGTCTTTTTAAATGTTACTACTTTTCTCTTGCTGAGTTTTTAAAAAACAATCATCAGTTCATGTGTGTCTGTACTATCTATGCATATTTCTACTGCTCTCTTACTATATTGCTTTCAAATTGTCAGTTGATATGCATCTCCCCTCCAGAGGGCAGACAGTACATCTCATTTGTTTTATTTGTAGCTACTTTATAGTCTCAGAACCTAACATAGAGCTTGGCAATCAACAAATGTTCCATGAATGAATGAATGAGTGGTTTTCAGGAAATCTTATTCTAGCCTTGGCAAGTTCATTTAGTAGTACAAATGTTTGAACTGGGGTGGGAGATGGAGCCTTTATAAGAATTTTCAAAACTGAAGGAACATTTTTAGTCACTATGTAGAACAGAAAGCTTAGGCTCAAAGAGATAAAGTGATTTGTCCAAGATGACACAATACCAAGAAAGGTAGTTTCATGGAAAACTAATCCCCCGAGATGTTATACCAGAATCAAAGGATTTATGAATACATGAATAAATAAATAGTTGTGAAAGAGTGCATGCAATATCCTCCCCTTAGACTCAGAGTTCACATTAGCATATAAAAGAGACAAAGAAGAAACATGGTCAACAGTGGTCTTAAGTTCTGTATTCCTCAAACTTACTTGATCACAAAACACATTTTATGAAAAATTAACATAAGGTGTTGAGTGATTCTTTGAAAGAAGTAAATGTGACACAAGTTTTGTTTCCATAATTTGAATGTTTAAGGAATCAGAGTTAAAACAGTGTTGAAAGTTCATGGTGATTATGGGACCAGAGGACAAAGGCCAGAGAATGTGCCAAGGCAGCTCTACAAACAAAAAAAGATTATGATGCGCGGGGGAGATGAGGGTTTAAGTCCCAGCACTGCCCTCATGAGTCTTGAATGAATTTGGTCAACTCATTTGTCCTGACACTCTAAGCCCCTATTTCATTAGGGATGTGGTGAAGTTTTGATGAGTTAATATTAATTAAGTCATTGCTTGGTAAATGTTCCCTTCTGATCCACCTCATTTATACAGAAGCTGTCCAATGAATTATCAGAATTTATTGGAAGGTGTCAGAGTTAAAAAGTCAGCTCAAATATCAAACAACCCTAGAACAAAATAATAAAGATATCTCCACTATCCCCCTCCAGCTTCCTTTGATCTTCAGAGGCCCAAAGAAGAATATCTAAAGCAGGTCATATAAATTCTTATATAAAATCTTTTATAAATGTAATTTATCCTACATCAGATTTGTGAAGCTTGATTATGCTGTCATCAATTATCTTCTCTCTCTCTTGCCTTTAATCACCCTGTAAAACTCTACTTGGAAAGGGATTTCTTAATTTTCTGGGGACAATCTTCTACCTGTATATAGTTTCCATACATGTAGTTTCTATGAAATTTCATGTGTAATACTCCCATTTGAGCTAGCAAAGGCAATAGTTAATGCAATATGTTCCATGACTATGGCCCTTATGTCTATATACAGCGATATCTTCAAAAATACCTCCTCTTTTATGGTTTTTGGGGTTTTTTTACAAACCCATGACTAAAGTTAACCAAAGTGATCATCTTTGATTTGCTGGTTGTTCCACAGCTAAAAGGGAAGAATATTAAGATCATGGTCTAAGAAGAATGAAAACTAGCTCATTACATATTCACCTTTAGCAAGCTAGACTGAGTTTTCAAACCCTGAAAATAAAGTGTATGTCTTTTAGAGATGCATCCTTCCTATGAAGCTTGGCAGCTCAAAAAGGTTATATATTAAACATATGTAAATAGAGAGAGAGAGAGAGAATTTTAGTGGCCTCGGATCATTGATAGGATCCAGTCCATTATCATTGTTATTTGTTAAATGATAACTTCCCATTCCAAAGAAAATATGAGAAAGGAAACAGGGCACACATGAGAGCTCGCGCTCTAGACAAGGGGCTGTAAAATGCCTAGTTAGGGTAGTTGGAGCTTTTTTCTCCCTTCTCATTTCCTTTCAGGAAAAAACTTTCAGTGAGGCATAGCCATTCATGAAAAGAAAAGCAATTTCAAGAAAGTGTTATGAAAGCTGAGCAATAAATTCTTGGGACAAAGGGCATGGAGCACGAATAAAGGACATCATAAGTGTGCAGGCCCAGGAAGCCTGTGTGTAGGGACAAACAGGAGAGGAGGACTCCGCCAGGGCAGCTGCAACAGAAAAGAAGGGGCTCTCCCTGGCTGCTCCCTACTGCTGGTGTCTGAACTCCCCAACCTGCCTCTGAACTCCCGAGCCTGCCTCTGAACTCCCCAGCCTGTCTCTGAACTCTCTAGTCTGCCACTGAACTCTCCCCAGCCTGCCACTGAACTCTCCCCAGCCTGCCTCTGAACTCCCCAGCCTGCCACTGAACTCCCCAGCCTGCCACTGAACTCCCCCCAGCCTGCCACTGAACTCTCCCCAGCCTGCCTCTGAACTCCCCAGCCTGCCACTGAACTCACCCCTGCCTGCCACTGAACTCCCCAGCCTGCCACTGTAATCTCCCCAGCCTGCCTCTGAACACTCCCAAGCTTGCAAATGAACAAACCAGACTGCAACTGAATGCACGCAAACATGCTACTGAAAG
>CAUYQV010086141.1:0-13706 GCA_963574575.1 Galagoides demidoff
GCGCCCGCCACAACGCCCGGCCATTTTTTTTTTGGTTGCAGCCATCATTGTTGTTTGGCGGGCCCAGGCTGGGGATTCGAACCCGCCACCTTAGGTGTATGTGGCTGGCGCCTTAGCCGATTGAGCCACAGGCGCCGAGCCAGTTCAACCAACTTTAGATGAACATTATTTAGAAAAAAAAAAAAATTCCACACAGTTCCAAATAGTAAAACTTGAATCTGCCCCACATTGAGAACGGTGTTGAATCCAAGCAGATGAACTGATGTGCAGGGATTGCATCAGGTATTTAAAATAATCTAAAGATATTATTTCTAAGTAATAATGTTCATTATTATTATTAATGCAATTATTATTTAAAGATAATCTCTAGATTATTTAAAGTATACAGGAGGATGTGCACGGATTATATGCAAATACTACCTCATTCTATATAAGGGACTTGAGTATCTGTAGATTTTGGTATCCAAGGTGGGTGGGGGGTCATAGAACTTATCCCTGGTGGATGCCAAAGTACAGCTGTATGGAACGGAAGGCTATACTGATAAACTAGGATTTGGGATGGGGAATTTCGCATTTCTGACAATGATTGTCCAGTGAAATAGCTACAGGCTGTTATTTGCATCTCCAATCCTCTCCTAAGAATTCCCTACATTTTCTTTGTTATTTACATTTTCCGTGAATATTAGTTGGGATTTCAGCTAAAAAGAAAACTGCAAGAAAATCGTTTTCTTTTTAAAATTTCAGATATAATTCGCTCACTATAAAATTCACCATTTAAAAGTCTGTTTATAAGGTTGTGCAACCATCAGCAAAATCTAATTCCAGAACATTTTCATCCTTCTAGAAAGAAACCCAATGGCCTTTAGAAATTACTCATTTCCTCCTTCCCCCAGCCCCTGGCAACCACAAATCTCCTTTCTGCCTCTGTAGATGTACTTACTCTGGCCTCTTTAATTTAGCAGGCTTTCAAGGTTCATTTGGGTGGACTGTTACAACAGACACCCTGTAAGGTAATGGCAAACCAATTCCATCACAGAGGAAATAGAAACATATAACTTGTTCTTAGGCACAAAAATCACAGTTTCATTCAATAAACCTGTATGGAGCACCTACACCTACCAGAATATTCTACAAGGTGAGGTTATGGCACATAAATAAAGAGGGGTGGCGCCTATGGCTCCCGAGTAGGGGCCGGCTCAGTATACTGGAGGTGGAGGGTTCAAACCTGGCCCCGTCAAAAAGTGCAAAAAAAAAAAAAAATAAAGAGAGACATCTAATATGATGTCAGATAGTAACAAGTACAGTAAATAAAATTAAAGCAAAATGTGTGGCTAGGAAGTGTCAGGGGTATGATTTTAGATAGGGTGGTCAGGGTAGGTGTTGCTCTGAGGAGGTAACATTTGGGATGAGACCTGAGTGAAAGGAGACAGTCGGTCATGAAGAATTCATTTCAGACAAAGCAAACAAATGGAAAGGCCCAGAGGCAGGAGTGCATGTGGTGAGGAGCAAGGAAGATAATGTGGCTGGCTGGCAATGAGAAGAGGGAGGTGAGGACAGAGGAAGAGGAGGTCAGACGTTTGGCCTTGTTCAGAGGCAGGAGGCCATGGTAGGGTATCAGAGTACAGGGATGCTGGTTGGTAGACTGGGGGTGGATGAATGAGGAAGTTCTCTTCTGAATGCTTCTGTTATCTCAGTGGAACAAGAAAAAAGTGTTAACTGAGAGTGAAGAGCAGCAGTCATGTCAGAAACTTGAGAAGGCCTGTCCAGTGGCTCAGGCCTGTAATCCCAGCACCCTGGGAGGCTGAGGCAGGTGGATTGCTTGAGCTCAGGAATTCAAGACCAGCCTGAACAAGAGGGAGACCCTGTCTCTACTAAAAATAGAAAAATTGGCTGGACATCATGGCAGGTGCTTGTAGTCCCAGCTACTTGGGAGACTGAGGCAAGAGGATCATTTAAGCCCAAGAGTTTGATGTGGCTGTGAGCTACAATGACGCATAGCCCTCTACTCAGGGTGAGAGAATGAGACTGTGTCTCAAAGGAAAGAGAAGAAGGCTGAGAAGAGAGTAAATGAACTAGGGATATTTGGTGGAGTTGTCGGGCAGCATTGGGGGAACACTTGTGACATGTTTTTCCCTGGGCACATTAAACCTTCCAGGTGCCAATGTATAGTCTGAGGGAAAATTAGTTTTAGTGAAGGTTGAGATTCCACCAAGTAGGACACTGAGATAGAAGGACAGTAGGGCTGGCATGTGATCACGCCACGACCATGCAGTCTCCACTGGGAAAGGAGGGAGGAAAGGATAGAGGGAAACAGAAGACCTGTGGGATAGCAGGATCAAAGCACTGTGGAGTCTGAATCCTGGAGGCAGTGAGCTGGTGAAGAGGAAGTGGTGTGTGGAAAGTTTGTAGTTATTGGTTTGGGCAGGCTCTAATGTGTGACTCTGGGACTGTGTGCTTGAGGTGGGTGGAGGGTAAGAAGCTTAAGAAAATGATAAGCTGGGTGTTGGAAGAATCCTTTTTTGTGAATAATGCAGTTACCAAGAGTGATGACAAAAATGGTAAAAAGAAAGAATGTTGCAGACCTAGAATGAATGAGGGGGAAGTTGGCAGACTACAAAGAGCAGATGACCATCGGCAGGAAAACACCGATAGAGCTTAATGGCAGGAATTTCACAAAAGCTGCAGATTTTTATGAGGGAGGAATATGGGCAGTGTCTGAGTTAAAAACATCTGATTTGGCTCGGCACCTGTGGCTCAAGCCGCTAAGGCGCCAGCCACATACACACGAGCTGGTGGGTTTGAATCCAGCCTGGACACACCAAAGAACAATGACAGCAGCAACCAAAAAAAAAAAAAAAATAGCCAGGCATTGTGGCGGGCCCCTATAGTCCCAGCTACTTGGGAGGCAGAGGCGGGAGAATCACTTGAGCCCAGGAGTTGGAGGTTGCTGTGAGCTGTAACACCATGGCACTCAGCCCAGGGCCACAGCTTGAGGTTCTGTCTCAAAAAAAGAAAAAAAAAACACCAAAAAACATCTGACTGACCTATGACTTACAAATGGGGACTTGTACAGATAATTGGTGAATGTGCTTGTTCCAACTTACATACAAATTCAACTTAAGAACAAACCTACAGAATCTATCCTGTTTGTAACTCAGGGATTGCCTGTAATGGTCTGCAATTTACAAAGGTAAGCAAGAGTTCACCTTTGATCAAAAGCTCGTGCTTTTGGCATATGTGACTGATACAATTAGGATTCAAACTAGTTCTGTGCAATTTCTAATCACTTCCATTAGACCACTTCAGGAATTCTCCTCGGCTCAAGTGACTCTCTTGCTTCAGCTCCCGAGTAGTTGAGACTACAGCCACCCACAACAAAGTCTGGCTAGTTTTCCTATTTTTAATAGAGATTGGGTCTTGTTCTTGCCAAGGCTGGTCTTGAACTTCTGAGCTCAAGCAGTTCTCCTGCCTCAGCCAACCAGAGTGCTAGGATGACAGGTGTGAGCCACCACCATGCCCAGCCGTAGTAAATCTTTTTCTCATTACTTTAGTTGGACGAAGGGATGATGTAAGCGGAATGTTGCCAATTGCCCAATAGTGTTAATTAAGAAATAGTAAACATTTCTGCATCGATGGCAGTGCCCATAGCTCAGTGGGTAGGGAGCTGGCCACATACACCAAAGGCTGGTGGGTTCGAACCCAGCCTGGGCCAACTAAACAACAATGACAACTGCAAGAACAACAAAAAAATAGCCAGGTGTTGTGGCTGGCGCCTGTTGTCCCAGCTACTTGGCAGGCTGAGGCAAGAGAATCACTTAAGCCCAGGAGTTTGAGGTTAAGGTTGCTGTGAGCTGTGATGCCATGGTACTCTACCCAGGGCTACATAGTGAGACTCTGTCTCCAAAAAAAAATTTTTTTTTTTTTTGCTGTATTAAGAACATGCCATCTTTGATTCTCAGGGCAGTGGTAGTGTGGTCAGCTTTAGGCTCAAGGATTGTTTACTCAATACTGACAGAGCTACATAGGTTAGGTACACATCAGAGGGTCCCTGTGAGGCAGTTTATGGAGAGAGAACTGAGCAAATGCCAGATTCAACTTGCCTTTGGTTCCACTAAGCGCATAATGGCCGACTGAGCACCTGTGAGACAGAAATGCACTCCCAATGGACTAGAAAATAACCATAACACCCGTAAACACTTCTGTTACTGTTAAACCCAGCCCTCTGCCTCAACCTGCCTGCTTTCCCCTCCTTCTCCCAGATTGAGTCAAACCATCCCTAGTTCGTTTGGCTCCCTGCCTTGCAGAAGCTCTATCATCCCATAGTTGTTCTATCTTTGGAGACTGGGCCAACACACATAGTTGTTCATTTGTGGGGCATTCAAATGATTTCCAAGTCACTGAGAAACAAGTACAAACAGTGAACAATGTATTTCCACCCCCTAATTTTCATGGGAATCTGTTGATTAGAAAGATATGAAAACTGAGATAAGTGAAGAAACAAGGCATAAATTGTTCAAAAAGAATTCAAAAGTTATAGCTTATGTTCATATCTTGTCATTGTCTTATATCATGTATACATGTATAATGGGAGTTCTGTGGGCACTGTCTCCTTAGAGTTTACAAACTTACAAAATTTTCTTTTGATGTGTACTACACATCCAAAGAAGTGGGATTTACATTCTTAAAGCCTTTAAGTAGTGTCACATGGCCATGACTACTTTGTTAATGTCTGCTATGACCCCAAATACAATAAAACAGAACATTCTCAACTTTAGAGTAGCATGAGGTGGTGAGCTGCATCAGACTTAGTTTTGAATAATGCCTAGACCCATGTGTTGTATATTGGTAATGTGTTTTATAACTATTGAACAAATTGGTAAGTTGAATAAAGATGAAGTTCAGCCTAGACCTTTAAGGCCTTATTTTTCTCTTCACATATAGATGTGCATATATATGTGTATATAACTTAGGGTGTTCTCAACAACTATGTTAACTACAAGGAAAAATGATTTTGCAACCGAATTGGAATGGAAACAATTTCTGAGATAGAGATCAAAATTGTGTTTATAGAACCATTATTGGCAGCATTGCTATCAGTCATTTCCTGTGGGAATATTTCACTGGGATATAATTTTATGCCTTGACTGTTTATAAAATAGCCTTGGGTCCATGAAATGAAACATTGTAGGACTATAAATATTAATATATGCAAAGTAGTATAACATTTCATAGTATTTTCCTAGATAAGAATTAAGATTATTTAGCAAACTATGTTTCTCATTCATCACTGAAAAAATTCCAAAACATTAGCATATGGTCTAATGAAGAGTTAGGCAATAGATGAAATGTTAAAGCCATTTTTCCCCCTAAATTGAAATTGATAATAAAAAATATTTATCGTGTGTTGTATATAAGATGTTTTACCGTGTGGAGAATATGCAGGCCAATTATAAATAGTCCCTGCCCTTGGGGAGTTGATACATTTTTTTGTAAGTGGGATAGGGGCATCTATACAAATGTACTGTATAAAATAACAAATAAATTGTGAGTGGGTAGGAACAAAATATTATTGGAGTTTAAAAGAATTTGAGATCAGGTCCATCTGGGAGATCAGAGGTGATTTCATAGAGAAAAACAGTTGAGAAAAGTTTTAAGGAATGTGTAAGATTTCTACAGATGCAGGGACAATTTTTCTAAAAGGCAGAGAGACTGGGTATCTCTGCAGGGCAGTATCAAAGCACATTTAAAGACTGGAGCATTTGATGCGAACAACAACAAAACAACTGACCTAGGAAAATACGCTGTGTTGGAACTAAGGTAAATTATTTTCTTTTATTCAGTAATGCAAACATTTATTCAACAAATATTTCCTTAGTACTTCGGTACCTACCATATGCAGGTACTGTGGGTGGTGTTAGTACATTTATGAGTAACTCAAAGGCCCTTTCTAAAATGTAAACACTAAAACATGTAACTTTGAACATTATCAGAGATAATGGCAAAACTGATTCTTATCAATCCCTGGTTGGTCAAGGAATTTGTGGCAACAAGAGGTACTTAGTTTACGGCTGCTGCCTGGAACACAATATTTAATGCTTTGGAAACAGAGTTGGTATTTCCAGATCACATTGTTTCTCAATTTCAATTCACCTGCTTCTTAGTCCACTGCTTCAACTAGTATGAAGTGTTCATTTTTCCTATTAAAGCTGCCAGCCTGTATTTTTATATGGTAGTTTTGTAGACTGGATGATAAAGGTCACTATGATATTTATGGTTCCATTGAACAAGTTTTGGTTGATGTTTAAGAATCAATTTTGTTGATTCTTAACATCAACAAAACATGAATGGGGTGTGGGGAGGAAAAATAAGACTTCAGGGAGACGCACCAGCGCTTTTTTTTTTTTGGATCAAAGCATTCGTCCTTATTGGAGAGGAATCGCTGCAAATTTCCTTTACATAGTTAGCTCTCTGTGCAATGAACATGACCGAAACATTGTAGAACACAAGCGCTGAGATACACCTGTACTCAGACTTCGTCCGTCAGAACAATCTGTTTTCTCTCAAGCTAGGACTTGCTATAACCTAGGCAAGTCTCGAGCAGCGGTGGCAATGGGAGGAGGGGTGGTGACAGCCAGGAGGGCACTTTCTCTTTGCCGGCTCCTTAATCAAACTTCGCAGCCGCCAGCCCCGATTCACTTTCCCGCTCATTCTTTCCCCGCTCCCCGCCTCCACTCTCCCCGCTGCCCCTCGCGCGGAGCGCTCCACGCAGCTCTAGGCTGTCCCCTGGGCTGACCCGCCGCCCACCTCCTTCCCTCCCTCCGGGCCGTCCTCCTCCACCTGCGCCGCGCGCCCACCCCGGCTGGCGGGCGGCCGGGAGCCCGCGGCGGCCCGGGCTGCGGGGCATGCGCGCTGCGGCGCCACCGCCCTCCCCCACGCCTTCCCGCGGCTGAGCTATGCCAAGTATGTGAGGAGCCAGCGAGGGCCAGCGCCGGTCATGGGGAGCCGCCGCCGCCGCCGCCGCCGGGCTCCGACCTCTCCCCGAGGCGGGGGCGAGCCTAGTTGCTGAGGCGGAGGGGATGGCGGACCCTCTGAGGAGGACGCTGTCCAGGCTCCGGGGAAGGCGGGGTCCCCGCGGCGCCGGGGGGCTCGGGCTCCGGACGGCTGCCGCAGCTACGGTGGCGACCTCCTCGGTGGCCGCGGGAGACGCCTGGGGTGGTCCGGACTGCCCCGGACGCGAACGCACCGGGGAAGCCGGACCGAGGCCGACGCAGCCCCCGCCGTCACCTGGGGCGTGGAGCCCCGGAGCGCGGGGTCCTGGAGGCCGCCCGGGGCAGTCGAGGGCGCTCGGGCCTCGGCCGCGCGGCGGGCAGAAGGCCGCCCCCGGGGGCCACGGGCGGGCTCGCGCCTCTCTGCACGCCCCTCGGAGCTCCTGGGAGGAGGAGGAGGGGGACGCCGAGGACCCCGACGCCGACTACTACGAGAACCTCCCCGGCGGCTCTCCGCCCGAGCCCTCGCCCGAGGGGGCGGAGGCGCTGCAGCGGCCCCCGCCTCTCCCCGCGGCGGGCTCCTCCCCGGGGGCGGAGGGCGGCCGCCTGGAGACGGGCAGGCTGCGGACCCAGTTGCGAGAGGCCTATTATCTGCTGATCCAGGCCATGCACGACCTGCCCCCTGACTCCGGCGCGCGGAGGGGTGGCGGGGGCTTGGCGGATCACGGCTGCCCCGCGGGAGTCTGGGCTCCGGGCCAGCCGTCTCACCCCGGCGGCGCTGCGGACCGCCAAGCCTGCCCTCGAGACTGGGAGTGGGGAGGCGGCGACCGCCGGAGGCGGCAGGTGTCCCCGCCCCGTTTGCCTCCAAGGGAGTCGGGGGGAGGCGGTCTGGGGACTCCTCGGATGCGGCTGCAGTGCAGTCGAAGCCTCGACAGCCTCCGAGTGGATGCCAAACCTCCTCCCTTCCAGCGGTGGCCGAGCGACAGCTGGATCAGGTGTGGCGTGCGCCAGGACTGGGACGAACCCCCGCCACGTGGAGGCGGGATGGACCGCTGGCGCGGGGGCAGCGCCCGGGCTGTGGCGCCCGCTGGCCTTCTGCCTCCGGGCTCCAAGGGCCCCGGCCGCTCCTCGGGATCCCCTTTTGGGGATCCAGCGGGGTCCTCTGTCTTACGCTGCGGCAAAGGTGACCGCCAGGACGGGCCCCTCAAGCCTCCTGCAGTGACAGTCAAGAAACTGCAGAAGTGGATATACAAAGGCCGCCTGCTGTCCCTAGGAATGAAGGGTAGTGGCCGTGGGACATCCCCCAAAGTCACCGGAGCGCAGGCTTCCTCCCCACATCTGGGCGCTCTGAAAGTACACGAAAACCGAGTCCTCTCTGTGCCACCAGACCAGAGAATTACGTTCACAGGTAGGATATACTGTGCGATCGGAGTGCTAGCACGGGAGCCGTGGTGTTTACCAACTGGCTTCTGACTTAAGAGCCAAGAATGAGATAGTTTTACAGACAGGTACCTTGTCTATGCCAAAGTGTCATGTGGAGTGGCAGCTTAACGCGATTTCAAGGTTACTTAGTATAGAGCATTTACTTGTCTTGCTTTTCTTTGAGACAATGGCCTGAAGAATGTTTTTTTTTGTTTTGTTTTGTTTTCTTAAGATCGGTGTGCCTCCACCCTAAGTACAGGGAGTAAAGGTTACATTCACCACACACTTGTAGTTAGGTTTAGGGATGAGCACTGTTGCCTTAATTTTTATTCTCTGTAGACTTTTGTGGAGTTTGTGAATTTAAATTTGAACCGAGGTAGATTTTATAGGCTTTGAAAAAGTTTTACTCATTAAAAATGTTTTACTCATTATAACTTTTTCTTTCTTAGGCACGTGCACGTGTAGACACACAAACAACCAACTCCCCCCACCCCAAAGTACCTACCATAAGTAAAATACCTGTTTAGTCAAGATTTTCTTTACTCCTTTTCTCCACCTGCCTCCTGCCACATCCAACAAAGTCAGTGATCATTTTATTGTGGGAAATCAAGAACATAGTATTGTAATCAAAAGAAAAATATTCTTCATGTGCTTTTTTTAAAAAGAGTGCAGACATTTGAAATCATTTGTAAGCGTAAAGAAACCCTATTTATGTCCAGTCACTGGACAGTGTGGGTCTAGTAAAGCCAGGCTTGGGGCTGTTACATTTATATTAGCTTTTAAAAAGGTCTATTTGTCCTTTTTTGGATATGTGCATGATTTTTAATTATCATTGAAGGTTTAGGTTATCCTTTCTAGGAATCTCTTAATTGTGCTGTAAATATAAAAAAGTTCCTTCTGAAATGATATAATACCTTCAAAGTGAGCCAAAACATGGTCTTTGAACCACACCCTTCCGTATAAAGAATTTTTAGTGATCATAAAGATTTAAATGTCAGTTATTTTAAAAACATAAACGCTGAAATGTAAAAGGTATTCACAGTACTTGGCACTTTGTCTGGTAAGAAATACAAATCCTGCAAGGCTGGATTTATACACATTAACTTTGTTTAACCAATAAACAACATTGGGGAGAAATAAAGTTCACAAAACTTTGAATCAAACAATGAGGATAAATAAATGATTAAGTGTGTGCCAACTTGGAAAGTTCTTTTGATTTACAAATCTCTAAATACATACCTGTCGAATTTTATCCTCAAGTTTAAGTATTACATTTCTCTTGAACTACAGGATAGAAGGTAAATTCTTTATGAAGAAAGATGGACTAAGTTAATATTAAACACATGCATTTCCAGGAGTCAAGTATTTGGGATCAGTTGTTGTATTTTATTGCCGAAGTATCTTTACCTCCCCTGATTTGGGTTCAGTTAACACTTTGCATGATAGTTGAACTTCTGCTGTAATGAAAATCTGTTTAATAGTCAAATATTGTTTACCCTTTTGTGCAGAGGTAAAACATTTACCATCTGATGGCATTTAATGCCCTCAAGAGTAAACATTCAAGAATTTAAAAAGTAATAAGTGTAGTTCTTTTAAGAATGAATTTGTTGATTTTTCCATGAAGAAACAAATTGAATGAAACTAAGTTTAAAAGAAATTAAAATGAAACAGAATTACTAAATGATAGTATTTTAGATATTTTATAAGAAATCTCGGCTTGGCACCTGTGGTTCAAGTGGCTAGGGCACCAGCCACATACACCTGAGGTGGCGGGTTCAAATCCAGCCCGGGCTGCCAAACAACAATGATGGCTGCAACCAAAAAAAGTAGCTGGGCGTTGTGGTGGGCGCCTGTGATCCCAGCTACTTGGGCAGCAGAGGCAGGAGACTTGCTAGAGCCCAGAAGTTGGAGGTTGCTGTGAGCTGTGACGCCATAGCGCTCTACTCAGGGGGACAGCTTGAGGCTCTGTCTAAAAAAAAAAAAAAAAAAGAAATCTCAGCCAAAGCCACTGTAATCTCTGGTTTAAACAACTTTTCTCAGATACTACTTCCTTTCAAAATGCTAATTCATCTTTAGGAAAGATGAAAAGAATTTGTGTAATGTTAACATCTCTTGTATAGATTTAGAGAGTTTTTGAGTTAGTTGGTCTTCTTAAGACCATTTTGGTTACTTTGATTCTCTCGGTAACTTTATGATTGCCCCAACCCCTACCCCTACTCCATAGGACGGCTATTATTTAACAGCAGAAGGTACAGAGGGGTTAAGTTAAACAACTTAAACAACTTTCTCCAGGGTCACTCAGCTGTATATGGATTTAAACTCAATGTGCATTCAACAAACTCAGGTCTTCATGATTCCTAAGTTTCTGTTTATGTAAGGTAACAGGGACTCTAAAGTTCTTGAGATTTGATGTAATTAATTCTATTAAGGTGCTTGAATTGAGATGGATGGAATTTCAACAAGGTTTAGAGGGGTAAGTAACTTGTGCAGAATTGCAAAGAAGAGGGGGAAGCTTAGGGTAGGTTTTAAAACATTTTTAAAGTAAGCACTGTATCCATTTTAAACTTCTAGCTTTAAATATTTACTTCAGATTGATGTTATTAGGATTCTACTTTTAAGTTACATTTTCTAAAAAGTTACTGGAACCATCTAAATAAAGCAGTACATTCTTGGTTGATAAAGATATTCAGGTTTGTATCACATTTTTCTGTGCAGTATTATTCATGATGAAGTTTTTTTCAAAATAAAATTATATTTAGAATTTATGGGGTAACTAATGGGACAGAGATACCTAACTTGAAAAGTCTTAAGACGATGACAGAACCCAAAATGATTTTTTATTCTGATGAACTTTTGATGGTATTATTACTATAATGCCAACAACTTGATGCAGTTACAGTATTTACAGATTGGCTAATTTGTTCTTGAGATGATTATTTAAGAAATTTAAAGTCATTACACACACTAAATGTTGTCAAGTTTCTGCAGGCCTTAAGATTAGGAAGGAATCTTAATTTATTTGCCAACTATACTTCATTATAAGTCTTTATAAATAAGTTTTAATTATATGTAGTTCAGAGAAATAAATTCAAAGCACCAGGTTGAGCCATTCCAGCCTTTTATTGGTTTAAAAAATAATTAGCCTGCTTTGACTCCAGTTTTTCTGATGCATGATCTCTGAAAGAAAAAATTTTGGTTGTATAACTTTATAATATTTAGTTTGTGTAACTTAATATTTAGGTTGTATAATTTAGTAATATTTTGTCTAAATTTTTTGGACATTTCTTTTTAAGGTGGTAATAATTATAGCTGATATGATCTTTAACCATCTTAAAGTGAAGTCAACACTCCCATCTATTTTTTTCTTATGCAAGTATTTGTAGCTCCAATTTCTCATTTTTATGAGTTACCTAATCTTTATGCATTTTCCCAGCTAGTTCTTTCTGCACTGGCCTCTTCTAGATTAGTAGCAATAGTATATAGTTTTTGATTGTCTTCTGGCTTTAAATTGCTCTCGGGGAGATCCTGCCATTGTGGCACTAGAAGCAAGTGCAGATGCTTTTTTATGTTTTGGAAGAGTGCCATGGAACATTGGAGTTGCTGGTGGCTGGAAAACTTCGAGAATTATAAATTCAGCAGAAAACAGTGTTGTTAATTTAAAAGGCCTACATTTCTAGATTAATTATTTCTAAGAGATGCCTGGTGGGTTTTTTTGATAATCACAAAGACTATTTTCTAGACCTTTGCCATTCTAAGTGTGGTTCACTGTTTTGGAGCAGTGCTTTTCAAATTTAGTGTGCATATGAATTCCCTGGAAATCTTGTTAAAATGTGGATTTAATGAGTATGGGGTAGGACCTGAGATTATGCATTTTATTCAACTCCTAGTATAGATGGCCCCATTTGGTGGACCATACTTTTGAGTAGTGAAGGTCCAGAGTTCTCAGGGCCCTAAAGTTTTGAAACAGCATTCTACCTTATTCTGATACTTGGTACTCCAGCTAACATAGAGTATGTTCTCATACTCTATGAGAACGATACTCCAGCTAACTTCCATTAGAACAATGTACTTGAGCTCTTTTTGCTTTTTGTTTTATATGTGTGATTTCATACTCATTGGTCATACATATTGAGTTCCAGTATTTCCCTCCACATTGACACATCTTGCACCAATAAATAATGGTGAGATTTTGTAATCTGAAGAGAGGAAGTCAAGTAGTATAATGGTTAACAGAATAGAGATTCTCAGTTTCTAGTGAGATACCACCACTTACAGACTCATGACCTTGTATATGTTAACTTAACCTTGCCTCGGGCCTCAGGTTGCTATGAGGATGAAAAAAGATAATCTATTTGGTAGTGTGCCTGCTGGTTAGCTGTTATTATTGCGAAAGAAGCAAGCAGCTTTGTGAGAATACTGCTTTGTCTCAGATCATTAGGATTCTGGATGGAGAGAGAAAGGATCAGAGTTGAGGAGTGCTGCCTTGAGGAGCAGTGGGAATTGAGCTAGAGCATACTATTTTTTTTCGGGGAGGTGTATTTATTTATTCTGCTCATCTTTTCTTTTGTGCTGCTTTGTCTTGCTTCATTACTTTTGAAGAACTGAGCAGTCTCAGAATTTTCTTCTCTACTTTCCTGTCTCAAAAGCTAGCACACAGCTTTCTTTCTCAAGGGTTCTTATTGCTGCTAGTCACAAGGGAAGAAAAATAAGAGAGAAAGTTCCTCTTTCCTTTTTATTCTACCTATCTCCCCCTCCCTCTTTTTAGATTTATCCAGGGAAGATAAAGACACAAACACACACAGGGAAACCTAAAGCTTGAGTTCATTCTAGTCATTTTATCTGGGTTGCCAGGCTTGACTCTGTAAGCAGGGAATGCTTATATTTATATACACTTAAGACTTTAATAAATGTTTAATGCCTTCAAAACATAGACTGAATAATATGATGTTCATAAGACTTCTTTCCGGTTTTTAGAGAGATAAAGAAAAGCAGCATTTGTTTCTGCAGTAGAAATTTTTTTCGACATAAATGTTGGGGAGAAGGCTCGGCGCCTGTGGCTCAATCGGCTAAGGCGCCAGCCACGTACACCTAAGGTGGCGGGTTCAAATCCCCAGCCCGGGCCCACCAAACAACAATGATGGCTGCAACCAAAAAAAAAATGGCCGGGCGTTGTGGCGGGTACCTGTGGTCCCAGCTACTTGGGAGGCAGAGGCAGGAGACTCGCTTGAGCCCAGGAGTTGGAGGTTGCTATGAGCTGTGATGCCATGGCACTCTACCCAGGGGGATAGCTTGAGGCTC
>CAUYQV010086142.1:0-31649 GCA_963574575.1 Galagoides demidoff
TAGAGTGCCATGGCATCACAGCTCATAGCAACCTCCAACTCCTGGGCTCAAGCGAGTCTCCTGCCTCTGCCTCCCAAGTAGCTGGGACCACAGGCGCCCGCCACAACGCCTGGCTATTTTTTGGTTGCAGCCATCATTGTTGTTTGGCAGGCCCGGGCTGGGGATTCGAACCTGCCACCTTAGGTGTACGTGGCTGGCGCCTTAGCCGATTGAGCCACAGGTGCCGAGCCAAATTTGACTCTTTATGTCAAAAGGTAAAGTATAAGGCACAAAGAGATTTTGTTTCCATGAGCCAGCTGAAACCAGCTTAGGGCCTGTAGCTTATTACCTGGATAGAACATTTGCAGGGCTGGTCTCCTGTCCAATAGCTGCTGCTGGCCGGACCCTGAACATGGGGGTGTCCTAGTCAGTTGGTATCAAGCATTCCACTGAGGTCAGCGGGCAGTGTTTCTCTAGAACAGGTTTCTACCTAATTGCAGGAAGAAAACTTTATGGCAGTTAAATCTTTAGGGCAGCACCTGAGGCTCAAAGGAGTAGTGTGCTGGTCCCATAGACTGGAGGTGGTGGGTTCAAGCCCAGCCCTGGCCAAAAACTGTTAAAAAAGGAAAAAGAAAAAAGAAATCTTTAGTAGTTAACCTTGTAGGGCTATGTGACCAAACTCTTTTCCTTGCTGCGGCTGCTTCCTTTCCTTTTGAGGGTCTCCATCTCATCTGTCATCCAGAGTACAGTAGTGAGTAAGTGCTATGTAAGGAAAGTACATATGGGGGGTCCTGATGTGTGGATTTGAGTCACTTCGTCCTCCACTCTGATCCTTCCCTATGGGGTTATATCTGTTCCTAGGTTGTCTTGGACCAGCTGAGGCAGCGTACGGTTGTACACTGTTGCCAGCTGCCAGGACGGGAACTCCTTGGGGCCAGAGGTCCAGCTTGATCCATCTCTCTCTTTTTTTTTTTTGTACTTTATTGCCCTCGGTAGAGTGCCATGGTGTCACACAGCTCACAGCAACCTCCAACTCCTGGGTTTAGGTGATTCTCTTGCCTCTGCCTCCTAAGGAGCAGGGACTACAGGCTTCCGCCACAACGCCCGGCTAC
Source organism: Galagoides demidoff (assembly GCA_963574575.1). Classification (NCBI taxonomy): domain Eukaryota; kingdom Metazoa; phylum Chordata; class Mammalia; order Primates; family Galagidae; genus Galagoides; species Galagoides demidoff. Next base: position 1,092 of record CAUYQV010086142.1, read on the forward strand.
TTTTTGGTTGCAGTTTGGCCGGGGCCAGGTTTGAACCTGCCACCCTCAGTATATGGGGCTGGTGCCCCACCCGCTGAGCCACAGGCGCCGCCCTTGATTCATCTCTTAATGGCCAACAGCCTCCACATCGACTGTACACTGGAAGGAAAACAGTGACTTGGCAAGAAATCGAATTGGATTTCTTTGTGCCAAACTCCAATAAGAGGCATGGCAAAAAGAAGCAAGAAAACATCTGGCTCGGCGCCTGTGGCTCAATCGGCTAAGGCGCCAGCCACATATACCTAAGGTGGCAGGTTCGAATCCAGCCCGGGCCCGCCAAACAACAATGATGGCTGCAACCAAAAAATAGCCGGGTGTTGTGGCGGGCGCCTGTGGCCCCAGCTACTTGGGAGGCTGAGGCAGGAGACTCACTTGAGCCCAGGAGTTGGAGGTTGCTGTGAGCTGTGATGTCACAGCACTCTACCCAGGGGGACAGCTTGAGGCTCTGTCTCAAAAAAAAAGAAAACCTCTGTCTTCACTTCCTAAACTTGCCATTCCATCACCTCAGTCCTTGATTTAAATTATTTCATGCTACAAGGAGGAACAACCCTCTTCCGCTGCCCAACAGTTAAGCCAACAGCACCATCAGCAAGTTTTTAGACAAGTCCATGTCACATTACATGGAAAGTAGATCTAAGGGACGACAGCCTCAACAAGGAAACTGGTTGGTGGGGCCCATAGCTCAGTCAGCAGGGCGCCGGCCACATACACCTAGGGTGGTGGGTTCAAACCTGGTCTGGGCCTGCTAAGCAACAATGACAACTGCAACCAAAAAATAGCTGGGCATTGTGGCAGATGCCTGTAGTTGTAGCTACTTTGGAGACTGGAGAATTGCTTAAGCCCAATAGTTTGAAGTTGCTGTGAGCTGTGATGCCATAGCACTCTACCCAGGGTGATAGCTTGAGACTCTGTCTCAAAAAAAAGGAAGTTAGTTGTTTTTCTTAAATTGTTTCTATAACTATGTGGATTCTTTTTTTTTGTTTGTTTTTGTTGAGACAGAGTCCCACCCTATACCCCTGAGCAGAGACTCCAGCTGTGGGCATCCTGCTGCCTCAGCCTCCAGAAGCCACTGGGATTACAGGCGCTCGCTGCTGTGCCCAGCTGGGTTTTTCCATTTTTTTTCGTGAGTCAGGGTCTCACTCTCGTTCACGCGAGTCTCAAACTCCTGAGCTCCAGCGATTCTCCCTCCTCAGCCTCTCACAGTGCTGGGATTACAGACATGAGCCACCGTGCCCAGCAACTATGTGGATTCCTTGTGCACAATTTCTCTGTATGCATATATATTTAAATATTATGTATAACAGTTATCAAGATCCAGCTGTGTGCTAGGCACTATTCTAAAAGCATTATGTGTATTAACTCATTTAATCCTCATGATAGCCCCACGAGGTAGCTATTTATATGATCCCTACTTTATAAATAAGGACACTGCAGCACAGAGAGGTTAGCCAGGCTGCACAAGGACACACAGCAGGTGAGTGCTGAAAAACACTGTTAGTTCTATTGAATAACCCCCTACAGAGATTTCAGTGGGGGCTGCAAATAGCTCTGAGGGAGCTCCCTTTGTCTGGGTCCTGGGGATGGTCTGCAACTGCTTTGTGCCTCTGTGAACTTTCTTCTAAAGGCAAAGTGGGGAGGAAGCAGTGTGTCTTCCTGGGAGGAAGCAACAACAGACAAATGGGGTACTGCAGTTTATAGCCTTCCCTCTGCTGTGGAAGAGGCACCCTTCCAGGGGGCCACGAGAGAGAGGTCTCCCCTCCCACTCCACTGACTGTCGGCCCAAGGACCGGACTTGGGCAGTGGACTATCTGAAAGCATTTCTGCTCTCCGCTTCCTGCTTGAAGACTAAGGATTCCCAGAGCTGCTGATCCCAGAGCAAACTTTGGCACCAGGCAGATGCTCGGTGAATACCTGTTGAACTGGGAGGAGTTGAATGATCCCTGGCATTGTACAGTCCATGAGGGACTGGTGTGTCCCTTCTCCCCAGAGGAGCGACTGCAGAATGTGCTGAACGTGCCCAGGAAGAGAAGGAGTGGTGGGTGTAGGAGTCACCTTTGCAGCAGCTGGCGAAATGGCTTCTCTTTAAGTGTAGGAAAGGGTGTGGGTGTCAGAGCGAGAAAGCCTCTGGTCACATGCTGGCACCGCTGTGGAGAGTCTGTGGGACCGGGGCAGGTCAGGAAACCCCTCTCACAGGTCTGCAGAGCGGGGTGATGCTAGTTGGAAGTTCTGGACAGGCAGTGGGACAGGGGTATGGGAATCACTGGCACACCTCCTGGCTCAGAGGAGGCATCGGAAAATCTTCCCCCTCCTTAAATTAATCTTTTATCTATTCCAAGTAAAGCTTTTGCTGGGATACAGACCATCACCAGGGCAGGTACAGGGATGCTATGTGCAAATGAATCACTGGCCCATACTGTAAGGCTGGCAGATGACCTAGAAGCAGTATGTCATGGGAACCAAATAAAGTGTTTACCAGGGAGGCCACCCACGAAGGTTGAGATTACCTATTATTCCACCTAGGAGCTCTTGGGTGTGTCTTTCAGGGAGAGAGGGAGAGAAATGGAAGAAAACTTTACAGGTGAGATTTACCTGTAGCCCAAATAGCCTTCAAACCTTCTTCTATGCCTCAGAAACTTTAAAGAGCCCGGGAGTGGTTGGTAAAGGAAAACAGCTTACAGAAAAAGGTGACCAAGGTAATACGAAGCACGTGTGTGGGAGCAAGAACAATTTGATTTACTAAAATCAGAGTGACTCTCATCCAGCTGTTTAGCCTTGGGTGTGACAAGTCAGTGTTCAGGCCCTCTCTGTCCACTGTCTGACCCCATCATTCACCTTGGAGATCCAGCTGTTGTTCCCAGTGGGCCCACTTTGCCACTGGGTCAGCTGCTTATTCTCCCTGCTGACCTCCAATCTCATCACAAAGCTCAGCTCTTGATCAGTTACCTGCAACCACAGGGCAATGAGAATTTATCAAAGATTGTTACCCCATTTGTTTTTAAGAGGGTAGTGGCTAAGGATGTGGACTTTATTATTATTATTATTTTTTTTTTGAGACAGAGCCTCCAGCTGTCCCCCTGGGTAGAGTGTAGTGGCATCACAGCTCACAGCAACCTCCAACTCCTGGGCTCAAGTGAGTCTTCTGCCTCCGCCTCCCAAGTAGCTGGGGCCACAGGCGCCTGCCACAATGCCTGGCTATTTTTTGGTTGCAGCCGTCATTGTTGTTTGGCGGGCCAGGCTGCATTCGAACCTGCCACCTTAGTTGTATGTGGCTGGCACCTTAGCCACTTGAGCAACAGGTGCCAAGCCAGGGTGTGGACTTTAGAATCAGTCTCTCTGCATTTGTTTTCAGGGTTTTCTTGGTTGTGTGACCTCAGATACATTTTGTACCCTGCCTGAGCCTCAGTTTCCTCATCTGTAAAAGCTACTTCATATAGTTGAATAAATTAAATTAGATAAAAGCTTCTTGAGGTTAAGGCGCCTGTGGCTCAAGTGGCTAGGGCACCAGCCACATACACCTAAGGTGGCGGGTTCAAATCCCCAGCCCGGGCCTGCCAAACAACAATGGCGGCTGCAACCAAAAAAAATGGCTGGGCGTTGTGGCGGGCACCTGTGGTCCCAGCTACTTGGGAGGCAGAGGCAGGAGACTCGCTTGAGCCCAGGAGTTGGAGGTTGCTGTGAGCTGTGATGCCACGGCACTCTGCCCAAGGGGATAGCTTGAGGCTCTGTTTAAAAAAAAAAGAAAGCTTCTGGAAAATAACACTTAGCAGAAAGTAATTATTATTATTATTGTTTTTGAGACAGAGTCTCACTATGTCACCCTTGATAGAGTTTTGTGGAGTCACAGCTCACAGCAACCTCCAACCCTTGGGTTGAGTGATTCTCTTGCCTCAGTTTCCCAAGTAACTGGGACTGTAGGCACCCGCCACAACCCCCAGCTATTTTTGTTGTTGTTGTTTCAGTTTTCATTGTTGTTCAGCTGGCCCAGGCTGGGCTGAAACCCGACACCTTTGGTATATGTGGCTAGTGCCATAACCACTGTGCTACAGGCTCCGAGCCCAGGAAGTAATCATTGTTAGTAGGAATATTTTTATAGACTGGAGAAAATATATTGTCTTTCATTCTGTTTCCTCTCTGGTCCTCATGGCTGTGGGTTAGTGGCAGGAACAAGGTCAACAGAGGGGGCCACTAATTGTGCAACATTGAACAAGCCCATAACTGCTCTGAACCTGACTTGCCTCCTCTCTAAGGACAAAGGTCGTGCTCCTCCTTGCTGGCCTACTTGTGTGCTGTGTGTTATGGGCTGGGTTAGTCTACTTGTGTGCTTGTGGGGACAATGCCATTTGGTGTGCAGCAAGACTAAACAAGGTGGGGAGAGGGGGAGATTATATCACCCATGAGTGCACTGTCATCCCAAGTGTGGTCCACAGCGGCCTGTTAGACATGCGCATCCCAGGGCCCACCCCACTTTTAATGGATCAGAAAGTCTAGGGCAGGAGCTGGTCATCTGTGTTTAACCAGAGCTCCAGGAGATTCTCCTGGACCCTCGAGCTTGAGAACCACTGTAGTATGGTCGTTCAGAGGAGGGAAGAGATGAAATACCACAAGAAACGAACTTTCTATTGAGTAAGTCTTTTTTATTTTTATTGTTCTTGAGATAATTGCTCTGTTGCCCAAGTTGGAGTGGAGTAGTATCATCATAGCTCACTGCAACCTCAAACTCTGGGGCTCCAGGGAGCCTTCTGCTTAGCCTTCAAATTGGCTGGGACTATAGGTACATGCCACCATGCTTGGTTTTTTTTTTTTTTCTTTTAGACAGAGTCTCAAGCTGTTGTCCTGCATAGAGTGCTGTGGTGTCATAGCTCACAGCAACCTCCAACTCTTGGGGTCAAGCAATCCTCTTACCTTTTTTTTTTTTTTTCCTATTTTTAGTAGAGATGGAGGTCTTGCTTTTTCTCATGCCGGTTTCAAATCCATGAGCTCAAGCTATCAACTTGGCCCCCCAGAGTGCTAGGAATACAGGTGCAAGCCACCTCGCCCAGCCACCTGGATGATATTTTTAAAATATTTTTTGTATGGCTCGGCGCCTGTGGCTCAAGTGGCTAAGGTGGCGGGTTTGAATCCAGCCTGGGCCCGCCAAACAACAAGGATGGCTACAACCAAAAAATATCCGGGCATTGTGGTGGGTGCTTGTGGTCCCAGCTTCTTGGGAGGCGGAGACAGGAGACTCACTTGAGCCCAGGAGTTGGAGGTTGCTGTGAGCTGTGATGCCATGGCACTCTACCCAGGGAAATAGCTTGAGGCTCTGTCTCAAAAAAAATAATTTTTTTTTGTAGAGACAGAGCCTCACTATTGCCCATGCTGGTCTTGAGTGATCCTTCTATTGGGGCCTTCCAAAATGCTAGGATTCTAGGAGCCACTGCACTTGGCCCAGTAAGTCTTAAGTTTGGTGGACTTTTAGCAATGATAAAATAATCTTTTTTCTTCTTTCTTATGCAGAAACATATTCAAATGTTTTTTTTTTGGCAGTTTTGGCTGGGGTCAGGCTTGAACCGGCCACCCCCCAGTATATGGGGCCGGTGCCCTACTCCTTGAGCCACAGGCACTGCCGTTCCTTTTCTTTTCTTTTTTCTTTTCTTTTTTTTTTTTTTAAGAGACAGAGTCTCACTTTATCGCCTATTGCCCTTGGCAGAGTAGTGTGGCATCACAGCTCACAGCAACCTCTGACACGTGGGTTTAGGTGATTCTCTTTGTTCAGCCTCCTGAGTAGCTGGGACTACAGGTGCCCACCAGAACACCCGGCTATTTTTTTGTTGCAGTTTGGCCAGGGCCAGGTTTGAACCCTCAGTATATGGGGCCAGAGCCCTTCCCACTGAGCCACAGGTACCACCCTCAAATATGTTTTTGTATAACCCAGTGTTATGGGCTGAATTTTGTACCCCTTAAATTTGTATGTTGAAACCCTAACCCTTGGTACCTCAGACTGTGACACTTATTAGGACATAGAGCCTTTAAAGAGGTGATTAAGATACAATCATGGGTGGGCCCTAATCCAATATGACCAGAAATCTTATAAGAAGAAGAAATTTGGATCCTGCCAGGCTTGGTGGCTCATGCAAGCACTTTGGGAGGCCGAGGTGGGTGAACTGCTTGAACTCACGAGTTTGAGACCAGCATAAACAAGAGTGAGACCCTGTCTTCTACTAAAAATAGAAAAACTAGCCGGGCATGGGGGTGTGCACCTGTAGTCCAGGTACTTGGGAGGCCAAAGCAAGAGGATCACTAAGCCCAAGACTTTGAGGTTGCTGTGAGCTATGATGCAATAACATTCTACTTGATGGTGACAAAATGAGACTGTGTCATTCATAATATAGAAAGAAAGAAAGAGAGAGAGGGAGGGAGGGAAGGAAGAAAGGAAAGAAGGAAGGAAAAGAAACAGGTACAGAGAAAAGACCATGTGGGGACACAGGAAGAAGACACCTGTTGAGAAGCCCAGGTGAGAGAGGTCTGCCTCTGAAGAAACCCACTGACTTTCAGCCGGGGGAGCTGTGGGAAAATCAATAAATACATTTCTGTTCGTTAACCACCCAGTCCCAGGTGTTTTGTAATCGCAGCCCTAACAAACTCACGCCAGCATGAAGCAGTAAGCAGGGGAGAGGAGCCTTTGCCTAGTAGAGTCTGGAAGGCACGGGCAAGGAGATGGATGTAAGTTTGAGAGCGTTGGCCTGCCTTTGGGACTGGGAGGACAAGGTTGGTTTTTTAGTTGCTTCTCTGGATGAAAGCAGAAAGTATGTGGTAGGACAGCTCCCTTTAAAATGAATTCTTCACTTTACAAGGACTCACTCGCTGTAGCCAGGAGATAGATGAGAAACGATGATAAAAACATTATGAAATCAGAATGAAAGTTGGGGGAAAGCATTATTTGTTCTACAAACATCTCAGTCACATATAACATTTTAGGAATGCGTTTACAGCAGGGAGGCAGACACCTGGGAAAGTTTCCAAAGATTTAGGTGGAGTCCCTGGAAAGAATTGATTGGAAGAACCAGAAGAGCCCTAGACTGGGGACAAAAATATCACGCTCATACCTAAGGGCAAAGAAATGCTAAGTGAGTTTGCTTCTCTTACCTTTGGGTTCCACCTGCACTTGAGTTCTTTTTGTTTTTTTAATTTCCCCTGGAGATTAGAGGTAGCAGCACCTGGCCAGGTTCTAGCATGGGTTCAGTCAGGCCGAGGGTGTTGTGAGAACACCTAAAACAGGTTCTACCTTCTAGTCACCTTCTCAAGGGTGTGACTGCTGAGGTCACCTCAGACACAGACTGAACTTGCTTTCACAGACTTCCTCTGACGTTATTATTCTAGTGCTGACCCTGTCCAGGCTCAGTATATATATACAGCAACCTCAAACTCTTGGGCTTAAGTGATCTTCTTGTCTCAGCCTCCCAAGTAGCTGGGACTACAGCTGCTCGCCACAATGCCCAGCTATTTTTTGTTGCAGTTGTCATTGTTGTTTGGCAGGCCCGGGCTGGGTTCCAACCAGCCACTCTTGGTGTATGTGGCTGGCGCTGTAACCACTGTGCTACAGGGGCTGAGCCAAGGTCAGTATTTTTTATTTGTCCGATTTTGGAAACTAAAGAGAAACAAGCCTTCCTCCCTGCACTCTCCACCTAAGTTTACACCATACTTCAAAAAAATATATTATTTTAAATGATCATGCCATAATAAGTGGGCGGAAGGATGAGTTTTCTTATTTTAAATGAAGAGTCACGTGATTTTATAATATTAAGTATAAAAGGGCTGGGTGAGGTGGCTCACGTCTGTAATCCCAGCACTCTGGGAGACCGAGGTGAGTGGATAGTCTGAGCTCACCAGTTCGAGATCCGCCTGAGCGTTCTGGCGTGGGCCCATAGTCCCCGCTACTCGGGAGGTTGAAGCAAGAGAATCACTTGAGCCCAAGAGTTTGAGGTTGCTGTGAGCTATGACGCCACTGCACTCTACCAAGGGTGACAAAGTGAGATTCTGACTCAAAAAGAAAAATTAAGTACGAGGTGCAGATGTTCTTTCAGGTGCTAATGCTATTTTATTTCTTCAGTTGAAAGTTCCTTTTGGGGGCGGTGCCTGTGGCTCAGTGAGTAGGATGCCGGCCCCATATAACGAGGGTGGCATGTTCTAACCTGGCCCTGGCCAAACTGCAACAAAAAATAGCTGGTGTTGTGGCAGGCGCCTGTAGTCCCAGCTATTCAGGAGGCTGAGGCAAGAGAATCACCGAAGCCTAGGAGTTGGAGGTTGCTGTGAGCTGTGATGCCACAGCACTCTACCGAGGGTGACATAGTAAGACTGCCTCAAAAAAAAGAAAGAAAGAAAATAATTTAATTAATGATCTTTAAAAATTTTCAAGGCACACCTAACATTCTGTCATGGTATATAGGTGTGCCACAGCATATGAGTTGAAAATCACTGGTTTAGGGGGTCTGCACAGAGAATCCCCTGGTGAGAGCGAATGACTATGTGATTTGGGGTATACTGCCCAGGTCCCCCACTTCAGGGTGAAGCTAGGAATGTGATTTGCTGACAGCTCTCACCTGTGTTGTCCTGCTCCCCCATCCCTGGTGATGAGAGCCCACTACTCCAAGGTCATGTGTCTTCCCCAGTGGCATCCAGAATCTATTGACTGGGGTATGTGCAGGTCTACCCTGCTCGGCTTCTGCTGGGATATCTCTGCACAGCCATCTCAGGAGACCTCCCCATGAGATCTGCTGAGGCCTCTGCTGTGACTGCATCACAGCCCAAATTTTCCTTTTGCCTGAACCAATAACTTTTATATCCCCACAGGTGTTGATTCCAAGACAATTCCCTAATAAACTTACTATGTGTAATTCTCCGTCACTGAATCTGGTTTCCAGGAAATCTGACCTACAACAATACTTTTTCTTAAATATGGCTATCGTCTTATTTCTCATGTGGATTATTGTTAACGGATAAAAGCACACTTGCATCCTAGGAATTGTTATGTATTGCTTTTCAGAGACATCATACAGGTGTGGAAATATTTCTGTATATAGAACAAGGCACAAGAAGAACTCAAATTATTTGAATGCCACTGGAACAAAATTACAGTGTGAAAGTTCTACTGGTTAATGTTGAAGATTTACCCATGATGTTTATTTTTAAAATTTATTTATTTATTTTTTTGAGACAGAGTCTCACTTTGGCGCCCTTAGTACAGTGCCAGGGCATCATAGGTCACAGCAACCTCAAACTTTTGGGTTGGCTTGGTGTCTGTAGCTTAGTGGTTATGGCACCAACCACATACACTGGGGCTGGTGGGTTCAAACTCAGTCCAGGCCTGCCAAACAACAGTGACAACTACAAGAAAAAAATAGCTGGGCATTGTGGTGGGTCCCTGTAGTCCCAGCTACTTGGGAGGCTGAGGCAAGAGAATTGCTTAAGCCCAAGAGTTGGAGGTTGCTGTGAGCTGTGATGCCACAGCACTCTAAGGAGGGTGACATAGTAAGACTCTGTCTCAAAAAAAATTTGTATCTATTTTGTTATTGCATCTGAATATTAATGTCTATAAATTTGTGTGTGTATATATATATTTAAAATGTATGCATACTGACAAAGTTTGGATTAGATGATTTGCTAAAAGTGAATGTAATTGTATTGGAGTGGTAGGATTTGAGAATTAGAAATTTTCATTAGTGTTTTTCTCAGTTTTGATAAACTAATGTTTAAAAATAAGTATTCATGGCTAGACACTGTGGCTCATGCCTGTAATCCTAGCACTCTGGGGAGCTGGAGATCAGCCTGAGCAAGAGCAAGACCCTGTCTCTACTAAAAATAGAAAAACTAGCTGGGCATCATATCAAGCACCTATAGTCTCAGCTACGTGGAAGGCTGAGGCATGAGGATCACTTGAGCCCAAGTGTTTGAGGTTGCTGTGAGTTATGATGCAAAGGCACTCTACACAGGGCCACAGAGTGAGACTCTATCTCAAAAAAAAAAAAAGTATCCACAGAAAAGAACAAAACTGGTTCGGCACCTGTGGCTCAAGTGGCTAAGTGCCAGCCACATGCACGTGAGCTGGTGAGTTTGAATCCACCCCGGCCCGCCAAACAACAATGATGGCTGCAAACCAAAAAATAGCCAGGCGTTGTGACAGGCGCCTGTGGTCCCAGCTACTTGGGTGGCAGAGGCAGGAGAATCGCTTGAGCCCAGGAGTTGGAGGTTGCTGTGAGCTATGATGCCATGGCACTCTACCCAAGGTGACAGCTTGAGGTTCTGTCTCAAAAAAAAAAAAAATAAAACAGAAGTTAATAAGATAAAAGTGGAAATGGGAGGACAGACAGATGTTGACATCTGAAATAAGAACATGTTCCAGAGAAGCACTCAGGTAGAATATGAAGTGATGGTAAATTTAGTTACTGTGCCCAATCTTGCATCTAAGATGGGTGTCAGCCTGGATTCAGCCATATTTGGGCACATCAAAGGACCTGGTGGGCCTGGTAATGTGCAGGCATATATTATTATTATTTTGAGACAAGGGTCTCATTATGTCGCCCTCGGTTGAGTGCTGTGTTATCACAGCTCACAGCAACCTCAAACTCTTGGGCTTAAATGATTCTCTTGCCTCAGCCTCCATTGCAGCTGGGACTACAGGTGCCCACTATTTTTTTTTTTTGGGGGGGGGTTAGTTGTCACTGTTGTTTAGCAGGCCTGGGCCAGGTTTGACCCTGCTAGCCCTGGTGTATGTGGCCAGTGCCCTAACCACTGAGTTACAGGTGCTGAGCCCAGGCATCTATTATTAATATCAGGAGTTGACTTGCTTAAGCTGGGTCTGCTCAGGTGAGGAAGAAAGGAAAAACAGGGATAGCCTGGTGCCAGTCTCAGATGATGTCCCCTGGCCAACCCCAGGGACTCCTGGAGAAGAAGCGGTTGTTTTTCTGAGGGGTGGATTATGTGTACACATGTGTGGCATGCGGCCAGGATGAGCTGAGATGGAGGGGAGTCGCTCCCTGTGAGGAGGTTGTGGCAGGTGGATTGAATTGTGAACATTTCTGAGCTGCCCTTTCCCTGATGCCCTCCCAGCCCCAGGGGGGAAGAGTGAAGAAATACTCAAGATTTTACAGGGGGCTGGAAGCCTGCAAAAGTAGGGTATACGTATGTGTGAAAGCATGGAATTTGAGCAATAGCTGTTACAAGTTAGCATTTACTTAGCATACTCTGGGTTTCAGTTGCCTTGCTAAACTCTCAATGTTCATTAGATGCATTAATTCTTTAGTCAACACTCACAGTGGGTACTTTTTATCTCTTTTCTAAAAATGAGGAGATGACTGTGGCTTGAAAAGATTAAATAATTTGTTCAAATCATAAATGGCTGAGTTGCACACTGTTTCTCAATTTCGGGGGAATTCTCTTGGCTTGGAAAGCACTTAGGAGGTAAAAAATCTTAAGTTCTGAAGATAAACTTGAGTTTCTGCCAATGCTTTGCTAGTACCTGCTGTGCAATCTTGGACACACTGTACAGCCTCTCTGAGCCTGACAAATTTTGGAGGGATGTTCATGGTAGTTATTATTACATAGCATTCAAGTCCAAAGCCAGACTAATGCATATGAATTCACTGATGAGTTTTAGCTGCTGTATATTTTTTAGCCAAAAGATAAAAGTTAAACTTTGACCATAGGCTATGACACTGGGAAAAGTAATTGTCCAATAAAATCTTTTTCTCTACATTCATTTCTTGTTAACTAAATGTGATGGTTAATTTAATATGTCAAGTTGACTGGGCCATGAGGTACCCGGATATTTGGCCAAAAGTTATTCTGGGTGTTTCTTTTCTTTTCTTTCTTCCTTTTTTTTTTTTTTTTTTTGAGTCAGAGTCTCATTTTGTCACCCTTGGTAGAGTGCCATTGCATCATATAGCTCATAGCAACCTCAACCTCTTGGGCTCAAGTGATTCTCTTGCCTCAGCCTCCCCAGTAGCTGGGACTACAGGTGCCTGCCACAACATCTGGCTATTTTTTGTTGCAATTTGGCCGGGGCGGGGTTCAAATTCACTGCCCACAGAGCCACAGGCGCTGCCCTCCTCCTTTTTTAAAATATAGTCTCAAGCTGTTTCCCTGAGTAAAGTGCCATGGCGTTGTAGCTCACAGCAACCTCCAACCTTGAACTCAGGCTCAAGTGATCCTCTTGTCTCAGTTTTTTTTTTATTTTTAGTAGAGCTGATGTCTTACTCTTGCTCAGGCTGGTCTTGAGCTCCTGAGCTCAAACAATCCACCTGCTTTGGCCTCCCAGAGTGCTAGGATTACAGGCATGAGCCACCGTGCCCGGACTTGCTTCTGGCCTTTCAACTTGGACTGGAACTGCACCATCAACTCTCCTGGACCTTCAGCTTGCTGATGCATCATGCAGATCTTGGGACCTGTCAGCCTCCAAACACGTGAACCAGTTGCTTGTGATAAATCTCTTTGTGTGTGTACACACATACACACTCACACCTTAGGTTTGAGATTATATATTGATTCAAGTCCATACATGTATACACACACACACACACACACACACATATATATATACACATCCTATTTATTATGTTTTTCTGGAGAACTCTAATACACTCAATGAATATTGACCTAATGATGACTGGATCCAAGGCACTAGATTCCAAGCCAAAGATAGAAAGTGAATAAGGGGCAGTGGCTGTGGCTCAGTGAGTAGGGCACCGGCCCCATATACCAAGAGTGGTGGGTTCGAACCTGGCCCTGGCCAAATTGCAACAAAAAATAACCAGGCATTGTGGCAGGCACCTGTAGTCCCAAGTACTTGGGAGGCTGAGGCAAGAGAATTGCCTAAGCACCAGAGCTGGAGATGCCACCGCACTCTACAGAGGGTGAGAAAGTGAGACTCTGCCTCTAAGGGAAAAAAAAAATTGTTAAAAAAAAAAAAAAAAACGGAAGTGAATAAGGCAGTCCAGTTTCCTGCCCTGATACAGTTTACAGCTTAGACTAGAGGGAGAGGCAGACCTTACACATATGTAATTATGAATAATTAACTAAAATTGCAATAAGCGCCATGGCAAAAAGATATGAGGCACTATAAGTGCATAAGACAGAGGCCCTCACCTGCTTTCAGCTTCCTTGAGGAAGTAACACATGAGAGCTGTGTAAGCTGAGTCTGGGCTGGGGATGAGAGGAATGAGGCCGGGGAAGGGAGATTTGACTGGGAAACACCTGGGCAAAGGCAAGCAGGGTGGGTGCAGGCTTCTCCCTGGTGGAGAAACTGCCTTGCATGTTCTAGAACTGAAGGAAGACAGGTGCGATGGGCAAAGAGGCCAAGTTAAGCCGATAAATCGCCTATGCTATGTAATCCCTTCTTATTTTATGGAAGAGATTATATACAATTGGTGTTAATTCTTCATTAAATGTTTGGTAAAATTCTCCAGTGAAACCACATGTGCCTGGAGATTTCTTTTCAGGTGTTTTAAAATTATGAGTTCTTGGCTGGGCAGGGTGGTTCACACACAGTCCTAGCACTCTGCGAGGCTGAGGGGGGATCACTTGAGCTCAGTAGTTCGAGGCAGCCTGATCAAGAGCGTGACCCCGTTTCTACTAATACTAGAAAAAAACAGCCAGGCATCGTGGCAGGCAACTGTAGTCTCAGCTACTTGGGAGGCTGAGGTAAGAGGATGTCTTGAGCCCAAAAGTTTGAGGTTGCTATGAACTATGATGATGCCACAGCATTCACCCCAGAGCGACAGAGTGAGACTGTCAAGAAAAAAAAATTGTGAGCTCAAATTTCCTATTAGTTATAGGGATATTCAAATTATTGATTTCATATTGGCCGAATTGTGCTAAAAGTGAAAGTAATTGTATTAATGTGGTAGGATTTGAGAATTAGAAATTTTCATTATTTTTTTTTATCATTTTTAATAAATAAATGTTTAAAAATAAGTATCCAGGCTCAGCGCCCATAGCACAGTGGTTACAGCACCAGCCACATACACTGAGCCAACTAAATAACTGCAACAAAAAAATAGCCAGGTGTTGTGCTGGGCGCCTGTAGTCCCAGCTACTTGGGAGGCTGAGGCAAGAGAATTGCTTAAGCCCAAGAGTTGGAGGTTGCTGTGAGCTGTGATGCTATAGCACTCTACTCAGGGCAACGGAGTGAGACTCTGTCTCAAAAAAAAAAAAGTATCCACAAAACGAATGAAACAGAAGTTTCTAAGATAAAAGTGGAAATGGGGGGGCAAAGACAGATGTTGACATCTGAAATAAGAACATGTTCCAGAGAAGCACTCAGGTAGATTATGAAGTGCTGGCCAATTTAGTTACTGTGCCCAATCTTGTGTCTACGTTGGACATCAGCCAGGATGCAGACCTGTTTGGGCATGTCTAAGGAGATGGCAGGGCTGGTTATGTGCAGGCATCTGTTTCTAATATTAAGAGTTGACTTGCTTGAGCTGGAAGGGTCTGTTCAGGGGAGGAAGAAAGGAAAAACAGGGACAGACTTGAGATACTCAGCCATTATTTCTTCAAACACCTTTTCAGCTTTAGCCTCTTCCTTCTCTCCTTCTAAGACACCACTGTCATTCATGTTAAACTTTTAGTATAGTCCACAGGCGCCTGTTGCTCTGTTGACTTGGGGGTGTTCTATTTTCTTTCTTTTGTTCAGGTGCGATAATTTCTATTTTTCTCTCTTCACGTTTGAGGGTCTTTTTCTTTTGTCCTTTGCATTCTGCTGCCGATCTCATCCACTGAGTTTTTAAATTTCAATTATTGTATCATTCAATCCTAAATTTCCACTTGGCTCTTCTTTAAATCTTCCATTTCTTTGTTGATACTTTCTGGCTTCCCCCCCCCCCCCCATTTATTTCTCATATGTTCATAATGGCTCATTGAAGCTTTTTTATGATAGCTGTTTAAAAATGTTTGTCTTAGCCCAGCGTTGTGCTGGGCGCCTGTAGTCCTAGCTGCAAGGGAGGCTTAGGCAGGAGAATCGCTTGAGCCCAAAGAGTTGGAGGTTGCTGTGAGCTGTGATGTCTGGGCACTCTACCGAGGGTGACATAGTGAGACTCTGTCACACACAGACACAAAAAAGCCCAAACACAAACAGTAAAAATGTTTGCCAGAGAATTCTAATACCTCTGTCATGTCAGGGTTGGCACTCATTGCTTGAGTAGGGTGCTGGCCCCACATACCGAGGGTGGCGAGTTCAAACCCGGCCCCAGCCAAACTGCAACAAAAAAAAATAGCTGGGCATTGTGATGGGCGGCTGTAGTCCCAGCTACTCGGGAGGGTGAGGCAAGAGAATCACCTAAGCCTAGGACTTAGAGGTTGCTGTGAGCTATGTGATGCTACCGCACTCTACTGAGGGTGATAAAGTGAGACTCTTGTCTCTACAAGAAAAAAAAAGAAAGAAAAAGAAAAGCCTGGACCTTTGGGAGTATTATGAAACTCCGCATTCTTATTTATCTTTATTTTATTTATTTATTTGTCATTGTTGTTTAGGAGGCCCAGGCTGGGTTCGAACCTACCAGCCAAAGCCCTAACCACTGAGCAAAGGATGCTGAGCCTGCATACTTATTTAAACCTTCTGTTTTAGCTGGCTCCCTCCAATACCCCTCTGGCTGGGGTGGGTCACTTCTTCATTAATGTCAGGTTGGGTAGAGATCCAGAGGCCTCAGCCTCCCTCAACCCCTGAGGACAGGAGAGGCTCCTGGTTAGTGTTGGGTGTGGGTGGGAGTTCTGGCTCCCTAGGTAGCTTCTAGGGAGCCACTAGCAAAAGGCTTGGCGTGAACTTGGTGCTTCTTGGCAGTGGGAAAAGCCTTGTGTGCACACCAGACCTCCTCTGACCCCACCCCTGTGGGAAAGGGAGGGACACTCGATTACCAGAAGTGGAAGTCCAGACTCCCTACTTGATTTTTACTGGTATGGGTGGAGATAGATCCAAGGATTTTTTTCCTCTGGTATTTGGGTGGAATAGCGTCTTATTATCTGAAAGATTTCTGTCTCGCAGAAAAGAATCCTTTTCTCCTGGCCCCATAGCTAGAGAGATCAGGCATTTTATGGGACTTTCTTTGCATCCATCGGTGTTGTATGGGTCCACCTTCTCTAGCTTCAAGTTTGAGATATATGAGGCAATAAGAAAGCCCAGGGAATTCACCACTATGCATTCCTTGTGTCCTGAGGTCCCTAGTAGTCTGCATTCTTCTTTCTGCCTTTATAGATAAGGCCTGAGTTTTTTAGTTGTACTTGGCAAAAGGAATAGGGAAAGGTGCTTCTCAGTCTTTCTTGCAGCAGAATTCCTAATGCATATCCAGACTATTTATTTATGAGTCTATTGGCCAGAAGTCTCTGGCCAAAAAAGGAAAGTGAATAGAAATGAATCTTTAGGGCTCAGCGCCCATAGCACAGTGGTTATGGCACTAGCCACATACACTGAGGCTGGTGGGTACGAACCCAGCCCTAGCCACAATGACAAGTGCAACAGAAAAATAGTCAGGTGTTGTGGTGGGTGCCTGTAGTCACAGCTACTTGTGAGGCTGAGGCAAGAGAATTGCTTACGCCCAAGAGCTGGAGGTTGCTGTGAGCTGTGATGCCACGCACTCTACCAAGGGTAATAAAGTGAGACTCTGTCTCTAAAAAAAAAGAGAATCTTTAACTTTCAAATTTGAATTTAAGTGGAGGATTGTTGAGTTTGGGTTCTTTGAAATATTGAGCACTTAAATTACTGGGTTTTTTTTTGTTTGTTTGTTTTGTTTTGTTTCGGTTTGGTTTGGCTTTTTTGAGACAGTCTCACTCAGTTGCCCTGGGTAGAGTGCTGTGGTGCTCACAGCAACCTCAAACTCTTGGGCACAAGTGATCCTCTTGCCTAAACCTCTGAGTAGCTGGAACTACAGCTGTGCACCACAACACCTGGCTAGTTTTTTCTAATTTTTTAAATTTCATTTTTATTTTTTCTTACAGGCCCAGGCAAGGTTCAAACCTGCTGCCCCTGGTGTGCAGAGTGGGTGCTCTAACCACTGACCTACAGAGTCCAGCTGTTTTTTAATTTTTTTTTATTTTTAGTAGAGATCTGGTCTCTCTTTTGCTAAGGCTGGTATCAAACTCCTAAGCACAGGTGATCCACCCTCCTCAGCCTCCCAGAGTGCTAGGATCACAGGCATGAGCCACTGTACCCGGTCAAAGACCACTATGTCTTAGGGGTAAATCTCATGCCCTGAATTTTCCAGGGAAGTCTGCGTTTTAAGCAATTTTTTTCTTTTTTGAGACAAAGTCTTACTATGTCACCCTCAATAGAGTGCTATGGTGTCACAGCTCAAAGCAATCTCAAACTTTGGGCTTAAGGGACTCTCTTGCCTCAGCTTCCCGAGTACCTAGGACTGCAGGCACTTGCCACAATGCCTGGTCATTTTTTTGTTGCATTGTTGTTTAGCTGGCCCAGGCTGCATTCGAACCTACTAGCCCGGGTTGGGTGTATGTGGCTGAGACCCTACCCACTTAAGTATGGGCACCACCTGGTTTTAAGCAATTTTACTGTTTTCAATAAAAGCCTTTCAGTGCAGCCTGTGGCTCAATGAGTAGAGTGCTGGCCCCATGTACCAAGGGTGACAGGTTCACACCCGGCCCTGGCCAAACTGCAACAAAAAAATAGCCAGGTGTTGTGGTGGGTGCCTGTAGTCCCAGCTACTTGGGAGGCTGAGGCAAGAGAATCACCCAAGCCTAGGAATTGGAGGTTGTTGTGAGCTGTGATGTCACAGCACTCTACTGAGGGTGACAAAGTGAGACTCTATCTCTACAAAAAATAAATAAATAAATAAATAAAAGCCTTTCGTCAACTAAAAATTGTGATTTTTAAAAAATGTAAATAGATTTACAAGTGAGAGAAAAACTTATCTGATTTTAGGTGCCGTTTTTTTCATTTTAGAAAATGAGATTACTTTATTTGGTTGTAAGATACCAGAGTTAATACATAGACAAAAAATGCTTTTTTTTTTTTTTTTGGTTTGTTTTTGAGATAGAGCCTCAAGCTATCCCCCTGGGTACAGAACCATGGCAACACAGCTCGAAGCAACCTCCAACTCCTGGGCTCAAGCGAGTCTCCTGCCTCAGCCTCCCAAGTAGCTGGGACCACAGGTGTCTGCCACAATGCAGCTGTCATTGTTGTTTGGTGGGCCTGGGCTGCATTCGAACCCTCCACCTTAGGTGTATGTGGTTGGCGCCTCAGCCACTTGAGCCACAGGCGCTGAGCCAAAAAATGCTTTTGTTTTTAGAGACAGTCTCACTTTGTCACCCTCACTAGAGTGCTATGGCATCACAGCTCACAACAACCTCCAGCTCTTGGGCTTAGGTGACTCTCTTCCCTCAGCCTCCTGAGCAGCGCCTGCCACAACGCCCAGCTATTTTTTGTTGCAGTTTGGCCCGGGCTGGGTTTGAACCCTCTACTCTCTGTATATGGGGCTGGTGCCCTTCCCACTGAGTCACAGGCGCTGCCCTTTTTTTTTTTTTTTTTTAAGAGATAGAGTGTCACTTTGTTGCTATTGGTAGAGTGCTGTGACATCACAGCTCAGAGCAACCTCCAATTCCTGGGCTTAGGTCCTTCTCTTACCTCAGCCTCCCAAGTAGCTGGGACTATAGGAGCCCACCATAACACCCAGCTATTTTTTATTGCAGTTTGGCTGGGGCCAAGTTCGAATTGGCCACACTCAGTACATGGGGCCAGTGCCTTACCTGCTGAGCCACAGACGCAGCCCCAGAAAACAAAAAAAAAAAGTTCAAATATGGGGAGAGGGGAGAGGGAGGGGAGGAGAGGGTGGAGGGTGGGTGATTGGTGGGATCACGCCTATGGTTCATCCTATAAGGGGACATGTGAACCTCTCTAAACACAGAATATAAATGTCTTAACACAATAACTAAAAAAAAGACATGAAGGCTATGTTAACCAGTTGGATGAAAGTATTTCAAATTGAATACAGAAACAGTACACTGTACCCCATGATAGTATTAATTTACACAGCTATGATCTAATAAAAAAATTATCAACAGAATATATAGTTTTTTTTTAAAAAGAAAAAAAGTTCATTTCAATACATTCTTTCTTAAACATCTGGATAATAACAACAATCACAAAAGTGGACATTTACAAATATTTTACTGTGGGCCAGGCACTGTGGTAAGCTTTTTGTTCACTGTCTCATAAAATGCACACAGGCCTATTAGAAAGATAGTAATATTTGCTTCATTTTAAAGACAAATAAACAGAGATTTGAAGATGGTCAGTAGGCGTGGCACCTGTAGTTCAGCAGCTAGGGTGTCGGACACACACACCACAGTTGATGGGTTTGAACCCGGCCCAGGCTTGCCAAACAACAGTTACAACTACAGCAAAAAAATAGCTGGGTGTTGTGGTGGGCACCTGTAGTCCCAGCTACTTGGGAGGCTGAGACAAGTGAATCACTTAAGCCCAAGAGTCGGAGGTTGCTGTGAGCTGTGATGCTATAGCACTCTACCGAGGGCAACATAGCGAGACTCTGTCTCAAAAAAAAAAATAAATAAAAAATAAAGATGGAGAAAATATAATAATATATTTTTCAAAATCATTCTACTTAATCTGGATCCATCTGATATTAAAATCGGAGAAAATATATTATTATAGATTTCTTCTTTTTCTATTGTCTATAAGATTTGGCATGATCTGTTTTTTGGAATTATCTTTTACTTTTATTTATAAATATTAGTTGTCTATTTTTTGAGACTTTAGAAAAAAAATAATAAGAAGTTAACCGATGACTCCATATTGAACCTCAGAGCCAAAGCATTCTATAATAGACATACTCTTATTTGACAATGTGAAGGTTACTTTCTTTGCATTATTATTATTATTGCTCAATATTTCAATGCAGCAATCGTCTGTTTTCTTTTCTGACTGTATTTATCTTCGTTTGTTCTTTATGAGGTTTTTGTTTCTAGTTCTTATCTTAAACATTCTTATTGTTATTAAATTTTAAGCCTTTTTAATTTCGTGAAGGCAAAAAGTGGAAACCTAATAAACACGTGTATGTGTAAAAAAAAAAAAAAAGACCAATACCTGGGTAAAGAAAACTAAAGATGGTAAATAGATTGTTGAAAGTCACATATCTAGCAAATAGGGGAGCTGAGTCTCTCTGACACTATTGCCCATGTTGTAGACCAGTGCCATCTGGTAGAAATAATGTGAGTCCCACAAAATAGTCTAAAAAATATATTAAAAAGTAAAAAGAACCATGTAAGGTTTAATTTAACAATAAATTTCATTTAACCCAATATAGCCAAAATATTATCACTTCTGCATGCAATCAATATAAAACTTATTAATGAGACATTTATATTCTTTTTAATTTTGTGCTAAGTCTTTGAAATCTGGTATATATTTAATACTTACAGCATATCTCAGTTTGGAGACAAAAATTTTCATTGGAAATAAATCTGTATTTAGATTTCATAAAATTTATAGTTGACGAAGTAGATTCCCATACCCAAGTTATTCCAGACATATTCAAAAGTTCTTCCATACATAAGTCTGTTGTACGTTTTTAAATTAAAGTTTAAATTAATTAAAATCTACCTCGGCGGTGCCTGTGGCTCAAAGGAGTAGGGCTCTGACCCTATATGCTGAAGGTGGAGGGTTCAAACCCGGCCCTGGCCAAAAACTGCAAAAAAAAAAAAAAAATCTACCTCCTTTGTCACTGTAGTTGTATTTTGAGTGCTTGATAGTTAGGAGTGAGCTCTCTAGAACTCTCTGTTACCCTGCCTGAATTTTATGAGCTGTTGAGGGCTGAACCCCCAGGGTAGTGAAACATGCCACAGGCAGAAAGAGGGAGAAAATTCATGAGTGAAAGAAGGATTACCCAAGGGTCGAGACAAAAGACCTTCCTTTTGGCTGTTTTTAAGGTTACAGTAAGTTCTAGAGTCTCTGGGAATTGGGCCAGTTAGGCGAACAGAGTTTTCTTCCATTTCTGAGAATGTATTATGCGTATATCCTACTAAATCTGGCTTTTCAAAGAGGCTTAATCTATGACAGACTAAAGCCAAATTAAATACCATTGAACTCTGATTTGTTGAGACAGAGTCTCACTCTGTTGCCCTGAGTAGAGTGCCTTGGTATCATAGCTCACAGCAACCTCAAACTCTTGGGCTCAGGCAATCCTCTTCCCAAGTAGCTGGGACTACAGGTGCCACTATAATGCCCAGCTAGTTTTGTTCTATTTTTAGTAGAGATGGGGTTGTGCTCTTGCTCAGGCTGGTCTCGAACTCCTGAACTCAGGGGATCCCACCCGCCTTTCCTCCTAAAGTGCTGGGATTATAGATGTGAGCCATGGTGCCCGGTGACCTTTGACCTTCTTTCACTTTCATCAGCTGAGCACATTCAGGAAGTTCCTGTCATGATTAGGCATCCAGTACAGGGTCCAAGTCAAAGCCAAACCTTCCAATTTGGGAATGGAAAAGATCTCAGATTTATTCTTGTTGTAGTTGTTTGTGGTGATCACTGGGTTATAAAATATCTCCCGAAGTGGCAGAAATTATACCCTGCTGCCAAGTACTAGTTCCTGACCTTTAAAACACAAATCTATTTCACAGTAATAATTTTGTGAACCTTTTTAGGAACGGAAAAAAATCATTTTCTTACTCCTACAAAATAATTAGAAAGTAAAGAAGTTATTTTAGGTTCTAAAAAAATCAACTTGAGAGGTACATTACTCAAGATTATATGGAAATACATTTTAATATGTTCTGTAATGATGTTTATAATGCATATGAAGACCATTCTTAGCTTTTCCCTACTTAACAAAGGACATGTGCTATTTTAATTTACTCTAAAGAAATTACATTAAAAAAGCATGACTTGAGGGCCAGGCATGGTAACTCACGCCTGTAATCCCAGCACTTGGGAGGCTGAAG
Organism: Galagoides demidoff; assembly: GCA_963574575.1. Lineage (NCBI taxonomy): Eukaryota > Metazoa > Chordata > Mammalia > Primates > Galagidae > Galagoides > Galagoides demidoff. The sequence continues at coordinate 23,064 of CAUYQV010086142.1, forward strand.
TGGGTGGATTGCCTGAGGTCACAGGTTTGAGACCAGCCCGAGCCAGAGCAAAACCTCATTTCTAAAAATAGCTGGGCATTGTGGCCTGTACCTATAGTCCCAGCTACTTGGAAGGCCAGAGGAAGAGAATCACTTAAGCCCAGGAGTTTGAGGTTGCTGTGAGTTATGATGCCATGGCACTCTACCAACGGTGATAAAGTGAGACTCTGTCTTAAACAAACAAACAAACATGACTGGACAAATGCATATAAAAATAACATTACATGGCTCAGCGCCTGTGGCTTAAGCGGCTAAGGCGCCAGCCACATACATCTGAGCTGGTGAGTTTGAATCCAGCCCAGGCTGCCAAACAACAATGACAGCTGCAAACAAAAAATAGCCGGGCATTGTGGTGGGCGCCTGTAGTCCCAGATACTTGGGAGGCGGAGGCAGGAGAATCTCTTGAGCTCAGGAGTTGGGAGGTTGCTGTGAGCTGTGATGCCATAGCACTCTACCCAGGGCGATAGCTTGAGGCTCTGTCTCAAAAAACAAACAAACAAACAAACAAACAAAAAAGAATGTATTAGGCGTGCCATCCAGCTGCCCTGCCAAGATTTTGCTTTGGAAACATGCAGTGCTCTTACACAAGGCACTGGACTTAGATTTGAAGACCGTCATTGTCTTTTTCTAGGAACCATTATTGTCTCTTAGCTCATCTCCAAGTCACCTGAGACAGTGACAGAGAGAAGGTGAAAGTAGAAGCAGACTTAGTATTTTAATTCCTTTGTCTCTGAAAATTATTATTTCACAGTTGGATTCACAGAGAAAAATAGGACTCTTAGGACAACTTTGAGCTGTTTTGGCTTTCCCCCCAAGCTGGCCTTGCTGCATGGGCAGGTGACCGCCCTGGAGCCCGGCCTGAAGGTGGGAGGCACGTTCTCTACAGCATGGGGTCCAGCTTCCTCCCTCCCTCCACCTGCTTTCTTCCTCTCCTGTCCCTCTCCCTTCCCCACCTCTATTCTTTCATGGTGGACCTAGGCTTTGTCCATGGATGTCTTGATGCTGCTCAAGTAGGAGTCAATAGTGAGTTGAACATAAGCCTTTATTGGAGCTTAGAAAACAATACCCCAAAGTAAAGGCCTCAGAAACAGCCTCACAAGCAAGTAACCTCTCTGATCTTTCCCTGTCCTATCTCTGGCCCCTCATTCTTCCCAGAGGCATAGAAAGTAGACTCCTCTTCTGCAAGGCAGGGCATTGAAACCAGAACCCCTCTCCCCCAAAGCCAGCCATGAAACCTAAAAATATTCCTCTAACCTTCCCTGCCTTTCTGCGTAAGAGCTGTCCATAGTGCTCGGTGCTTGTACCTCAGAGGGTAGGGCACTGGCTACACTGGTGCTGGTGGGTTCAAACCTGCCCGGGCCTGCCAAACAGCAGTGACAACTACAATAACAACAACAACAACAAAAAAGCTGGGTCTCGGTGCCCATAGCTCAGTGGTTGGGGTGTCAGCCACATTCACTGCACATGGTGGTTTCGAACCCAGCCAGGGCCTGTTAAACAACAATGATAATAGTAACAAAAAATACCTGGGTGCAGGCAGCACCTGTGGCTCAGTGGGTAAGGCACCAGCCCCATATACCAAGGGTGGCAGGTTCAAACCTGGCCCCAGCCAAACTGCAACAAAAAAAATAGCCGGGTGTTGTGGTGGGCACCTGTAGTCCCAGCTACTCAGGAGGCTGAGGCAAGAGAATCACCTGACCCTAGGAGTTGGAGGTTGCTGTGAGTTGTGTGATGCCATTATGAGGGCCTAGCCTGATGGCCACCACCGCCCCCCCCATCTTAGGCCCAATGAGTCAGCAAAACAATAGCACCACCCCATGGCGCAAAACTTATGCCCAATCATGAGCTAATGCCTAACCTGTAATCTGCCCATGCCCCTAGCAACCAATCAAAATTGTACCTGTACTTTACCCCTCCCCTTCCTGTTTTCTGTACCCTATAAAAACTGATTGTACTGTTGGGGCGGGGCTCTTCCTCAGTGTGCTCACCAGGAGAGTCCAGGCCTGGGTTTGAATAAAGCTTGCCTCATGATCTTTGCATTGGAGTGTGTCTCGGACTAACTCTTGGGGGATTGGGAAAAATCCGGGTACAACATTATGGCACTCTACCAAGGGCGATAAAGTGAGACTTTGTCTCTAAAAAAAAAAAAAAAAATACCTGGGTGTTGTGGTGGGCACCTGTAGTCCTAGCTACTTGGGAGGTTGAGGCAAGAGAATTGCTTAAGCCCAAGAGTTTGAAATTGCTGTGAGTTGTGACACCAAAGCCCTGTACCAAGGGTGACATAGTGAGACTGTCTCAAAAAAAAAGAACTAAGTATTGAATGCTGTATTTTGGGGTCTTCATTCTGAAGTCTCTTGTGTCATATAAAACATCAATGCAGGCTGGGTACAATGGCTCCCACCTGTAATCCTAGCACTCTGGAATGCCAAGGTGAGTGAATTGCCTGAGCTCATGAGTTTGAGATTAGCCTGAGCCCTAGCAAGACCTCATCTCTAAAAACAAAAAAAAAAAAAAAAGGAAAAATAGCTGGGCAATGGGGCAGGCACCTGTAGTCCCAGCTACGAGAGGCTGAGTCAGACAATCACTTGAGCCCAAGAGTTTGAGGTTGCTGTGAGCTATGACGCTATGGCACTCTACCAAGGGTAACAAAGAGACTCTTGTCTGACTCAGAAAAAAGAAAGTCAATGCAATAAATTTGTGGCTTCCTCTTGTTAACTTCTCTTTTCATATGGGTATTAGCTATGACCCTTATGATGAGGCAGAAAGGTATCACCCTTTTTCTGCCCCTATATGTTCTTCCCAAGTGGCCCAGCATCTATAAAGCACAGATTGAATCCTTCCTGCCTCCCCTGATTGCTCTTTCTGGCATCTTGGGGCCCTAGTACTTCTCTGCTTGGGCAGGCTCAGGCTTTCTTAAGCTTTAGTCACTTTCAAATCCTCTTTACAATGTTGATATATTCAAGAAGTGCCCATACTATTGAGAGAGGATACTGGACAGGGGCGAGGTCCGGGAGAACAGGTCATCTCAGGGAGACCATGAGGATGCACCTGCAGGGCCCTCTCCATGGTGACTCAGCTCTTGGGAATTTATAGGCTTAAGCTCCTGGAACTTGGAAATTTCCAAGTTCTGTGAAATCCTGTAGTTCTGTAGGGGCTGGAGTAGCATCTCCCACTTTAAACTGGCCAATGAGAAGGGTACCTGTGGGGTGGAACTTTTTGACTGTTGATAAAAAGAGAAAGACCAAGCCAGTCGGAGAGTGCGGCCATTTGGAAATCTTCTATGCCGCAAGCTCCTGGCCGATGAGTAAAGCCCTCCTCTTATAACTATGGTGTTTGGGTGCTCTTTCTCTCCACTGGGGCTTGTCTTCCTGCAACGCTATCAATTCCTTTGTAATTTTCGTGAACTTGATTCACTGTATTTATTTTTTTATTTTTAGACAGAGTCGCTCCAGCCTAGAGTGACATCTGTCTGGTTCTCTGCAACTTCAAACTGCCACGTTCAAGCAACCCTTCTGCCTGAGCCTCCTGATTAGCTGGGACTATAGGTACCGGCCACCATTCATGGCGAATTTTTCAATTTTTGGTAGAAATGGGGGTCTCGCTCTTGCTCAGGCTAGTCTTGAACTCCTGAGTGCAAGGGATCCTTCCTCCCCGACTCTCAGAGTGCTTAGATTGTAAGGCTTGTGCCACCGCAGTTGGCCTGATTCACTTGTAAAAACTTGAAGAAGATTGAAGCTTTAGAAAAATAATGAAAACTTAAACTTATTTGCAAAGGGGATTCAATTAAGGTAGGGGCCAAGGGAAACTTTCCCTTTGCTTTCTGAAAGTTTGCTGAAAAAAATCAGCTCACAAAAGACAGATGAATTGAAGAAAAGTATACAAATTTTATTAGAACATACTTGGGGGAGATTTACTTGTGAATTTTCTTTGGCAGCGAAGGAGTCTGTTCAGGTGTGGTTACATTCTTGATCTTACAGGGAGGGGAAGAAAAAACAATTGTTCTCCTTGGAGGGTCTGGATTTTAGGCAGATAAAGGAACTTTCCCTTCATCCTTTGTTTTGGGAGAGACAGTGGGTGTGGGGGAAAAGGTCCTGAGGCTTCCGCATTACCATGTCAATGCTCCACATTTTGAGATATTGGTTTCCAAACCCCAATAGTAGTCCCCATTTATGGAAAAACAACTACCAAATGGAAGTTAACCTTAATGAATGCAATGTGAGCAGAATAAGAAATGTGCACTTGAGTGCCATTTGGGATCATCTCTCAAACCCTCTGGGTTTAAGTGCGGCCTTGTGGCAAATCCCCCAGGAGGAGCCTCAGGTTTTTTCCCCAGTCACTGATAGTGGGTCAGTGACTCACTACTCAAGGACCTTGGGCTCCATATTCCCTCTGCCAGTGACCTTGGCCAATAGTTCCTGGAAGATTCTTTTTTTTTTTTTTTTTTTTTTTTTGAGACAGAGCCTCAAGCTGTTCCCCTGGGTAGAGTACCGTGAAATTACAGCTCACAGCAACCTCCAATTCCTGGGCTCAAGTGAGTCTCCTGCCTCCACCTCCCAAGTAGCTGGGGCCACAGGCGCCCCCCACAACACCTGGCTATTTTTTGGTTGCAGCCGTCATTGTTGTTTGGCGGGCCCAGGTTGGATTTGAACCTGCCACCTTAGGTGTATGTGGCTGGCACCTTAGTCACTTGAGCCACAGGCGCTGAGCCTTGGGAGATTCTAAGCTAAAGGAACTGGGAGCATCTCTGAGAGTTTTCATAAAGATCAAACAGGACCACCTCTGCAAAGGGCCTGGCATAGGCTTAACAACAGCAAACACTCTAGAAATATCAATTTTTCACCCAGTGTTTCTGCAGGGGCAAGGAACAAATGGGAAGGATGGGCCCTCTTGCCTTTGTATTTGACAACCTACTAAACTGGGCAATTTGATCTTTGAAACAGCTGTCCTCCACCCTGCTTTACCAAAGAGAAAAGCCCCCAGTTACTACTAATGGTAAAGTTGATAAAGTTAGGGTTCAAACCCACATCTGTACAATTCCAAAATACATGTCCTTACTAATTGAGCTGCGTTGATTTTTGAACATATCAACCTTACTGAGATTTACTGTATGTACAATAAAACTTAATCACTTAAGCATATAGTTTGATAAATTCTGACCAATGTATATGACCATGTGGCGACCAACACAAATAGACTTCACCCCCAAAAGTTCCTTTGTGCTTCTCCCTGGTCATCCCTCTTGGCTCTGCCCCCAGTTACTGTCCCATTTATTGCTGAGTAGTGTTCCTTTGAGAAAAGAAAAATAGCTCAGAGCTGTCTGAGCTATTCGAGGTATATGTGTTGCAGTTCCCAAATTTGACCCCACTAATCTCTACTTACACCGATTTTGCATCAGTTTTTTCCCTTTAGGTCAACACCCTGGTATAGACCATTTTTCTTATCCTTTGCCTATTTTTTTTTTTTTTTGTGAGGCAGGGCCTCAAGCTGTCCTACTGGGTAGAGTGCCATGGCATCTCAGCTCACAGCAACCTCCAACTTCTGGGCTCAAGCGAGTCTCCTGCCTCCGCCTCCCAAGTAGCTGGGACAACAGGCACCCACCACAACACCTGGCTATTTTTTTTTTTGGTTGCAGCTGTCATTGTTGTTTGGCCAGCCAGGACTGGATTTGAACCGGCCACCTTAGGTGTATGTGGCTGGTGCCTTAGCAGCTTGAGCCACAGGCGCCAAGCCTACCCTTTGCCTATTAATGGACATTTATTTTTATATTTTTTGAGACAGAGTCTCAAGCTGTCACCTTGGATAGAGTGCTGTGCTGCTCACAGCAACCTCCAACTCTTTGGCTCAAGTGATCCTCTTGCCTCCGTTTTTCTATTTTTGGTAGCGATGGCGTCTTGCTTTTTGCTCAGGCTGCTCTTGAACTTGTGAGATCAAGCAATGCCCCTGCCTCAGCCTCCCACAGTGCTAGGATTACAGGCAAGAGCCACCACGCCCAGCCAGTGGACATTTATTTTTCACAGTGTCTCGTTCCTATTCCATTGATTTTCTATTTTCCGTTGAAAATAGAACCAGGCATCTCTCACCTAGACTACTGTGGGTTGCCTCTTAAGTTGGTCTCCAGGCTTCCTGTTCAGCCCCTTTCAACTTATTCTCCTCTTGACTCACAGAGTAATCTTTTTTTTTTTTTTTGAGACAGAGCCTCAAGCTGTTAGAGTGCTGTAGCATCACAGCTCACAGCAACTTCCAACTCCTGGGCTTAAGCGATTCTCTTGCCTCAGCCTCCCAAGTAGCTGGGACTACAGGCACCCTGCCACAGCACCCGGGTATTTTTTTGGTTGTAGTTGTCATTGTTTGGCAGGCCAGGCTGGATTCAAACCACCAGCTCTATTGTATGTGGCTGGTGCCTCAGCTGCTTGAGCTACAGGTGCTGAGCCAGCAGATTTGTACTTGTATTTAAATTTTTATATTAGAAATCTATGCTTGGCTCAGTGCCTATGGCTCAAGCGGCTAAGGCACCAGCCACATACACCTCAGCTGGCGGGTTTGAATCCAGCCCAGGCCCACCAAACAACAATGATGGCTGCAACCAAAAAATAGCCAGGCGTTGTGGCGGGCACCTGTGGTCCCAGCTACTTGGGAGGTGGAGGCAGGAGACTCGCTTGAGCCCAGGAGTTAGAGGTTGCTGTGAGCTGTGATGCCATAGCACTCTACCCAGGGGAAAAGCTTGAGGCTCTGTCTCAAAAAAAAAGAAAAAAGAAATCTACCCTTGAACCTGTTTGTGATCAGTTTGAGCAAACAATTTTGAATTATAAAAGGAGAGTTGTTTTGGCAGTGATCTCTTTGTTATAGAATAAAGAATAGCTATAGGGCATGAGATATTTACAAAGTACCAGATATTGTAGGTTCATTAGTTAGACCACTGCATCTTTAGCAAAGACTTTCTGTGTCTCAGTTTCTTATCTGTAAAATGGAAATAAGAAGCCAGATGTGGTAGCTCATGCCTGTAATTCTAGCATTCTGGGAGTCCAAGGAGGGTGGATTGCTTGAGCTCAGAGTTCAAGACCAACCTCAGCAAGAGTGAGACCCTGTCTCTAGTAAAAATAGAAAAACTAGCTGGGCATAGTAGTGGGTGCCTGTAGTCCCAGCTACTTGGGAGGCTGAGGCAAGAGGATCACTTGAACCCAAGGGTTTGAGGTTACTGTGGGCTATGACACCATGGCACTCTAGTGAAGATGACGAAGTAAGACTCTGTCTCAAGAAAAGAAAAAAAAAGATGCATTATCCCACATCTTCTCCTCTCTATTCCTGGCACACTCTTAGAATTCTTTCTCTACTTTTAACTATATGGAAAGCCACTGTATGTAGGGACTGGCATTTTAAAGCCTTTGCCTCAATCTTTTTTTTTTTTTTTTTTTGCAGTTTTTGGCAGGGCCAGGGTTGAGTTTGAACCTGCCACCTCCGGTATATGGGGCCAGCGCCCTACTCCATTGAGCCACAGGTGCTGCCAAATCTTAAGGACATTTACAGATAGCACTTTCATTGCTAATATCTAAGAAAAAGGAAAGGTTAGACTGTTAGGGAAGGGAAGCTTTATAAGACTATTTACAGTCTTGAGAGTCGTACTTACTGAAACTCAGAAGGTTGTAAGGTATGGGGAGACGCTTTTATTATTTCCTTGCTCTAGAAGCTAAAGAGAAGGCCAAGAATGGTGGCTCATGCCTGTAATCCCAGCACTCTGGGTGGCTGAGATGGGCAGATTGCCCGTGCTCACGAGTTTAAGACCAGCCTGAACTACCCCGGTGCTAAAAATAGCTAGGCATTGTGGTGGGTGCCTGTAGTTCCAGCAACTGGGGAGGCTGAGGCAAGAGAATTGCTTGATCCCAGCAATTTGATATTCCTGTGAGCTATGATGCCATGGCACTCTACCGAGGGTGACAAAGTAAGATTCTGTCTTAAAAAACAAACAACAACAAAAAACCCAGAAGCCAAAGAGAAGAATGCCATTCTTCAGCTTACAGATAACATTTAACAATGGTTTGTAGCTATAATGAGAAACCAGCCACAGAAGTAAACTTCTCCATGGGAATTGTTGTCCTGAGCTCTTTAAAATACAAACTAGTTTTTAGGGCAAATAAGATTAGATCTTGAAAACAAATTGGAAAGCAACTTCCGATTTTTTGGATAGGATACATAAGGGCTTTCTGTGGATGGTGCAAAATGATTTGTGAGTATTGGTATATGTGGATGTATATTGGACCAGAAGCTTGATTTTCCAATAATGACGATTTTTTTTTTTGTAGTTTTTTTTTTTGGCTGGGACTGGGTTTGAACCCGCCACCTCTGGCATATGGGGCCGGTGCCCTACCCCTTTGAGCCACAGGCGCTGCCCCTATGATGATTTTTTTTAAAAAATCTATTTATTTATTTGAGACAGAGTCTCACTATGTCACCCTTGGTAGAGTACTGTGGCATCACAGCTCACAGCAACCTCAAACTCCTGGGCTTAAGCCATTCTCTTGCCACTGAGCTACAGGCGCTGAGCCTCAATAA
>CAUYQV010086145.1:0-36968 GCA_963574575.1 Galagoides demidoff
TCACAGCTCATAGCAACCTCCAACTCCTGGGCTCAAGCGAGTCTCCTGCCTCCGCCTCCCAAGTAGCTGGGACCACAGGCGCCCGCCACAACGCCCGGCCATTTTTTGGTTGCAGCCATCATTGTTGTTTGGCGGGCCCGGACAGGGGATTCAAACCCGCCACCTTAGGTGTATGTGGCTGGCGCCTTAACCAATTGAGCCACAGGCACCGAGCCGCAATCCTGATTTTAAAAGAAATTTATAAAAATATACAATATATCCAGTGAAAGCAAGCAATCCACGATTTACTGAGTGCTATGTGGGAAGGACATGCTGTGCCTCAATTTGTTTAATGCCACTCAGGGAGAAATTAGTAAAGTCTATGACCTTGACATTCTCATTATATAGCCTTCCACAGCCAAACTATGTCTACCTGAGACAACCATGATTAACATGTTGCATTCTATTCTTCTAGTCTTGTTGTGATGTACACCTGTAATTAAATGGCTATGTTTTTGTGAGCTAGGTACATAATATAAGAATTCACTTTCACCTTATAAGTGTATAGAGATGGACAAAACAAAGCAAAATAATAGAATTTGTAAATATCCAGACTTCTGCTTTTTGATTTGTTTGCTTTAAATTCTGTCTTTTGGGTGGTTCATCCATGCTTAGGGATTCAGCCTATCTTCTGGTAACTCTTCAATTCATATTCCTGACACTGTCCTCCTCAGCTTCCTTGTATTTCACTTTTTCTCTATTACTTCAAATCCATTATTCCTGAAAGCTTTGTTCCAAACTGGCTTCTCAGCTCAGCACCTGTGGCTCAAGTGGCTAAGGCGCCAGCCACATACACCTAAGATGGCGGGTTCGAATCCAGCCCAGGCCCGCCAAGACAACAATGATGGCTGCAACCAAAAAATAGCCAGGTGTTGTGGTGGGTGCCTGTGGTCCCAGCTACTTGGGAGGCTGAGGCAGGAGACTCGCTTGAGCCAGGAGTTAGAGGTTGCTATGAGCTGTGATGCCATAGCACTCTACCCAGGGGGATAGCTTGAGGCTCTGTCTCAAAAAAAAAAAAGAAAAGAAAAGAAAAGAAAAAGAAAAATAGCGGGCCGTTGTGGCAGGCACCTGTAGTCCCAGCTACTTAGGAGGCTGAGGCAAGAGAATTGCTTAAGCCCAACAGTTGGAGGTTGCTGTGAGCTGTGATGCCATAGTACTCAACCTGGGGCAACACAATGCAACTCTGTCTCAAACAAGAAAAAGACTTGTGCCTTAAAAGCCTAGGAGAGAGAAAAGGAGCTTGTATTTCAGGGTTAAAGACGAGACATACAGAGGCAAATGAACTGACAATTAAAATAGTCTCAGCGACAGATAATTAAGATCTGGGCTTAGATAACGGTGATGGGGATGAGAAAATGGGTAAAAGCTGTTCAGAGAAACAACTAGATAATGAAATGAGATGACTACTTTACTATGAGTAGAACTGGCTCTGCATGCAATACCAACTTCCTCTAGGTGGAACTCTGCAACTTCTTTGCATCCAAGATGGCCCCAAGGGCAACCACAAGCAACTGAAGACTGCCCCCCTTGACCAGGAGAAGGTGAAGAAACAAGTCTAGGATAAGTAAATGCCAAAGCCCATGCCAAACTGCAGGGGAGAGAGCTCAATATCTTGTGCACTGCTGTTACACACAGAAATTGCAGTGAAGAGGTCAGGTTTGTGCACTAAGCACAAAGGTACCTTCCTGGTTGGATGGCTCTAGTTAGCTTTAATATAAGAGGTTCTGATTATTTTCAGTGGCTGTACATTAAAGAAAATTATCCAAACTTGGAAATAAGGCAAAAAGATGATGAGTAACCTCTTAAAGTCATGATAAAACATTATTTATTATGCATCTGAGAAGCATCCGAGACTCTTGGAAAATGGAACTTTGTAGGACTTATTCTTAGGGCCCAAATGTTTAGAAGTCTGCCAAGTTAAGAGGTTAATGTGTAGGAAACCGAAAAGGTACATGTTTTTAAGCAGAGAAAATAACTCCAAAATTTAATTTTCATTAAGATATTAACCAATTAGGAATCTAATTTAGCAATCTTATTTCAGCAATCCTTCTTCCAATAATAACCTAAATCCAGGTTCTCAGCTACTCTTTTTCCAGTGGTTTTCACACCAATCAGTTAAACAAAACTCGACAAATGCTTGCTTTTATGTATGAGAATTGTGCCCTGAAACACAGCCATGGGCCTATCTACCTCACAGGATCCAGATTTCAGGAGACAAGAGAAGCCAGCCACCTAGGCACAAGATGCCAGAAAAGTATGATAGGTGGTAACTTATGAAATGACATAAAATGCAGTACTGCAGAAAGGGTAGTAGGCTGAGAGTGAGGGCGCATTACTTCCTCTTCTTCACTGGACATCAACTTCACAATTACAAAACAAGCAAGTTGGTCTAGGTCAGTGCTGTTAGACAAATGGTGATCCTGGGAACCCTGCTGGTGTAAGGCAGATAGATGCCTCAAGACTGTCTCTGGTAAGGCAGTGGGGAGGCTGAGCCACTAGGCTTCCTGTTGCTGCTGCCACTACAGCAGCCATTTCTGTAAACCTGACAACTGTCACTTAAGGTCCCTTCCCACTCTCGTATCCTAAAATTCCATGAGTTTATGGCAAATAACCCAGGGGGAAAATGCACAGACAAAAACATCTCCTCTCACTCTATGCCTAAAAATACCTCATCAGACAGGGTCTCATTAAGAAGTCCTTAGCAATTGAGAATGAATCAGTGAGGAGGGGGACAAAAGGATAGAGGAGGGCTCCAAAAGGGACTGAGACTAAAGACTTGTCCCTTTTGCAACTGAAGGTTGGGTAGCTCAAGGCTAGGAATAGAACTCTGTCAGGGAGGACTTAGACTCACTGGCCTTAAGACTAAGGGTATTGGCTCAGCGCCCATACTCAGTAGTTAGGCCACCAGCCACATACACTGGGGCTGGGGGTTTGAACCCAGACCAGGCCTGCTAAACAATGACCACTACAACAAAAAAAATAGCCAGGCGCTGTGGTGGGCACCTGTAGTCCCAGCTACTTGGGAAGCTGAGGCAAGAGAATCGCTTACGCCCAAGAATTGTAGGTTGCTGTGAGCTGTGCCACTACCGCACTCTATCGAGGGCAATGTAGTGAGACTGTCTCAAAAAAAAAAAAAAAAAGACAAAGGATATGGATTCTAAGGTCCTGACTCTGCCACATAAAGGGGGATCCCTTTAGGTTCCTCATGGTACAATTTCTGAAGGTAGAGTGGTTTGCAAACTGAAAAGTGAGTATAGATCTGAAAGCCTATCAGAACAATCTTATACCTAAAATTTTTTATATGTGTATGTCTCCTCTCCTGTTAGGTCCCCTGGAGGAAGCTCATCAAGGTTGATGTGTACAAGGAGGCTTATTGCTTGAAATACTCTCTCCATTCAACGTTGAATGAGAGAACTTGTTCAATGACAAGTACGGGGCTCGACGTGGTAACTCATGCCTATAATCCTAACACTCTGGCAGGCTGAAGAGGGCAGATCACTTGAGCTCACCAGTTTGAGATCAGGCTAACCCAGAGGGAGACCCCATCTCTAAAAATAGCCGGGTGGTGTGGCAGGTACCTGCAGTCCCAAATACTTGGGAGGCTAAGGCAAGAGGATGACTTGGACCCAAGAGCTGAGGTTGCTGTAAGCTAGGATGCCATGGCACTCTACTGAAGGCAACAAAGTGAGACTGTCTCCCAAAAATAAAAAGAAGAAACAAAAATGACAAGTATGCTTTTTACAAGGGACTCTGTTCCATGTTGAAGATAAAAACCTGGCCTCTCTGTTAATGCTTAGATCTCTGGGCTCCACGCTTGAGTTCTGGACAAGTTGGTTTGAGGCCCAGTAGAGCAGAAACTCTTGGGAAAATGGATTGCAGGCATGAAAGATAGTCCCATCATACCCAGGCCACCAAATGCCTCTTCCTGGATACTCCTGAACACTCTACCCTCCTAGCTGGGCTGTGGCTGGAGGCCAGGATGGCAGTATGGTACTCGTGAAAGAGCGTAGTTTAGCTCAGTTCTTTCACAAACTAGATATGTGACCTCAGTAAATTCACTGAGCCTCAGCTTTCCCCTGTAAAGCTATTAATAGCTTACTGAGTTATAAAGATTGAGATTATCTATTTAAAGTACCTATCACAATACCTGACACAGAGTATGCACACAATAAATGTTAAATAAATCGTACTTCTTTCTGTTCAAGAGGAAAGGGCAAAAGCAAAAGAAGACTGTAATTTATACGACAGGTAGGGAAGACTTGGGGACAAACCCCAGCCAGCAGCAGAACAGAGCTACGAGTGACTCAGAATGGGAATGGGCTGATTTGGAGAGCCTGTTGTGCTATTCTAATAGCATCTATATCCTGTACTAGCCAAAGCAAATCAAACAGGAGTGCTTATGGAGCACTTGTTTTTAAAATAAGTACAGCTGTGTTACTGACACATGCCACAGGGGAACTGAGAAGGCAGTTGGCGAAGAGGTTAAGAAAGTTGACAGAGTTTCAGTTCCAATCTTTGCTACTACATAATATGGGTACAACTGACCTTGGCTCTAGGGGTGAACACCATGGAATGAGACAAAACAGGTTCTGAGCTTGAACCTGAGCAGGTGACTTCACCTCTTAGAACCTCAGTTTTTCTTTCTTCTTCTGAATGGCAATTCTCTTATGTGCCTACTCTATTACCACTATTCCCACTTTCAGATAATGATACTATGGCTCAGAAAGATTACACTAGTACTTAGAGGAATTTGAATTCAGGGTCTACTGTCAACATATGTAGTCCTTCTACTCTGCTGCACTCTCTTTCAGGTTCAGATAGACCAGGGCATATCTAGACTTCAAAACTGAATGGTTCTTAATGGCCTGAAACTGAATTTTCGAGAGCATTCTAAAGGCTGGGCATAGTAGCTCACACCTGTAATCCTAGGACTCTGGGAGACCAAGGTGGGTGGACAGCCTGAGCTCACAGGTTCAAGACCAGCCTGAGCCAGAGCGAGAACCTGTCTCTAAAAATAGTAGGGTGTTGTGATGGGCACCTGTAGTCGCAGCTACTGGGGAGGCTGAGGCAAGAGAATCACTTGGGCCCAAGAGTTTGAGATTGTTGTGAGCTGTGACGCCACAGCACTCTACCAAGGGTGACATAGTGAGACTCTGTCTCAAAAAAAGAATGGAAAAGCAAATGTCCTATGTACTCAATACTAATATGAAGCCAGTAGACAATACAATTCATGTCCACATAGAAGAAAAACTCATTTCAATTCAAGTTGGGAGGAAGGACAACAAAGGAAGGGAGAAGGAGTTTGGGGTGCTCCCACTGAATGGTCATAATGTAGGAGTGGATGGCATACCTTTTGGGTGCAAGACATATCTACAAGAGGGACTCTACCTAGCAAATTCAAATATTTGCTTGGGTTATTTGTACCCTCACATTAACTTGAAATTTAATAAACAAATAAATAAGGGCATTCTGAACACTCTAGGATTAGACAAAGCCCAGCTGGCTGAAAAGCCTTCTCATATAAATGAAATCTTCAATACCAAGAACAAAAAAGCTAGGGTACAAACACAGCTTGAGAACCAGAAGAAAATGGATAATAAAATCCAGACAGTCATCCCTAGAGAGGCCCTTGGAGAATAACACTGGCTGACTAACTCATTTTTACAGATGGAAATATGGAGGATATGAAAAAAAAAATAGCTTAACTGGGAACACCTAGTAAGATGGAACACAAACTAAGTCCTACACCTCATGGTCCTTCTCATACTTTCTAGCCACTCAGTTTCTAAACTTCCAGGCTGTTAGGATCTTCTCTCAGATATTTTTTTTCCAAGTGTTGGTGACAGGCAGATCACTTGACCCTAAAGCAGACTTCTAGCCACCTCTAACACCTCACTATAGATAATAGCTCTTTGCTTTTAACTGTCCCTGCACTGAAGGTGAGGCTTCTCCTTAGGTCTGTGTTGACTCTTTGATCCTGGTGGATTGCAGACCATTGTGACCTTGGAGGCAGAGACTAAGAAGAGACATCAGCAATTGCAGGGCAGGTTTCTACCTCATTTCCTCTCTTTAGAAGCGATGAAACTGAGGCCCCTTTATAACATGCTTTCCCAAGGTTGAGAGTTAGTAGAACATGGTTAAAAGCCTGAGTTACCATACTCTAATTCAGTCTGACACTGAACACATAGTACCAGAATTTATCCCAATCACTAGACAGCCAGTTTTTTCATCATCTCCTATTAGGAACACAACAACCATATACAGCAGGCAGTTATTATTCCCATTCTACAGATGAGCAAACTATCTCAGGTTAATCACACAGAAAATAAATGTCATAGCAAATACTCAAAATCTTGGCAAATGTGGCTTTAAAGTCTCCTCTTTCCCTAGCATCATCATATGGCCTAAAGTTTTAAAGAATATACAAAATGGTGGGAAAGATATAGCTAATTAATCTTCCCAAAGACCAGTTACACCAGAGGTTTCTTTGGTCTCCTGCTCTACGCCAATATTTTTCAACCTTCTTTATCTCACTACACACTTGAACCTATAGTTAAACTTCCATGGCACACTTAAATTATGTTGATAAAAAAGGAGTTAAAGAATATACTGGCTTGGTGCCTGTGGCTCAAGTGGCTAAGGCACCAGCCACATACACCTAAGGTGGCGGGTTCAAATCCAGCCCAGGCCTGCCAAACAACAATGATGGCTGCAACCAAAAAATAGCTGGGCGTTGTGGCGGGCGCCTGTGGTTCCAGCTACTTGGGAAGCTGAGGCAGGAGACTCACTTGAGCTCTGGAATTAGAGGTTGCTGTGAGCTGTGATGCCACCACACTCTACCCAGGGGGATAGCTTGAGGCTCTGTCTCCAAAAAAAAAAAAAAAAAGAATATACTTACTATGCTTTGAACTTCTTTCAAAAACAATTTAATGATCTTTAAAAATTTTCACGGCACACCTAAGATTCTCTTGAGGAACACCGGTTGAAAATCACCACTCTATGCACTTAGTATAGTTAACTCTTGACAGATTATGCTAACTGAGGGTATGGAGGTTGGTGAGGAGGGGACCAGATAATACCAAATAATTAATTTCTGCTTTGTGCTAATGAGGTTTTTATAAAATGGGTGGCTTCCTCCTGCCCCCACATCTGCCTCACTGGATAATAATTCCCCTTTATTCATCTTTCACTTGTCTTAGGGTTCTAGCACCACAGTGCTGATGGACTTTGGTTTCCTGATCTGCTATTTTTCAGCTTAAATTTTGATATCTTAGATGTATTCTTAGGCTCAAGACCCTGTCTCATTGCTACAACCAATACCACTACAACTGACTCTGACCTGTAGCACTTGTCAGTCCATCTTCTGTTTGGCTGATTCTTTCTCTGGCCTGCTGCTCCAGTGGTACAGAAAGATCCTCCCTAGTTTTAATGAACAAAAACTGGGTTTAAAAAAAAAAAAAAAAAAAAAAACTAGGCAGTGCCTGTGGCTCAGTGGGAAGCGCCAGCCCCATATACTGAGGGTGGTGGGTTCAAACCCAGCCTTGACCAAACTACAGCAACAAAAAAAATAGCCAGGTGTTCTGGCAGGTGCCTGTAGTCCCAGCTACTCGGGAGGCTGAGGCAAGAGAATCACCTAAGCCCAGGAGTTGGAGGTTGCTGTGAGCTGTGACGCCATTGCACTCTACCAAGGGCGATAAAGTACTGTCTCAAAAAAAAAAAAAAAAAAAAAAAAACTGGGTAAGGAAGCAGAGAGATCCCAGGACCCAATGGTGCCTAGAGCCCTTTGCATGCTATTTATTCTTTTCCTTGGACTTTATTAGTTTGCTGTTACAGGAACCCTGTTTCTGGAACCAAAGTAATAAAATACTGCCAAATTCATCAGTGGGGAGTAAATAGAGATAGCTCCTTCAGGTGGCCTCCCTCAAATGCCCCTTCTTCCCCCCAGGATCCTGTATGCTCTGATGATTACACTGGCAGATTATTAGCCGTCTGCCTTTCTAAACTACCAGGTCCATGTTGGTCAGAAATTCATCCCTATACCCTAAAGGATGATGATATACTACTACTGCTTCTGAGTGTAGTCAAGCCTAGTTTGGTTTAGGCTGTGCAGTACCTCAAAAGTCAATAATCTGGCTCGGCGCCTGTGGCTCAAGCGGCTAAGGCGCCAGCCACGTACACCTAAGGTGGTAGGTTCGAATCCAGCCCAGACCCGCCAAACAACAATAATGGTTGCAACCAAAAAATAGCCAGGCGTTGTGGCGGGCGCCTGTGATCCCAGCTACTTGGGAGGCGGAGGCAGGAGACTCGCTTGAGCCCAGGAGTTGGAGGTTGCTGTGAGCAGTGAAGCCATAGTACTCTAACCGGGGGGGGACAGCTTGAGGCTCTGTCTCAAAAAAAAAAAAAAAAAAAAAGTCAATAATCTAATACTTAAGAATCTAGAAAAAAGGCAAACGACTCACAATAAACAGAAATTAGGAAATAATAAAAGATCCAGGTAAGAAATCAATGGACTAGCAAAACAATGAAACCACAAGTTGGTTCTCTGGAAATATCAACAAAATTAACAAACTTCTAGCTAGACCTAAATAAAAAAGAGACAGAAAGAGAGAGAGAGAGAAACGATGAAAACACAAATCACTAAACAAAACAATTTGGATGAAATAAACAAATTTCTAGAAAGAACAAATTATCAAAAGTAACTCAAAAAGAAATAAAAAACCAGCTTGGTGCCTGTGGCTCAAGTGGCTAAGGCGCCAGCCACATACACCTAAGGTGGCGGGTTCGAATCCAGCCCAGACCCACCAAACAACAATAATGGCTGCAACCAAAAAATAGCCGGTTGTTGTGGCGGGCGCTTGTGGTCCCAGCTACTTGGGAGGCTGAGGCAGGAGACTCTCTTGCGCCCAGGAGTTGGAGGTTGCTGTGAGCAGTGAAGCCATGGCACTCTACCCAGGATGACAGCTTGAGGCTCTGTCTCAAAAAAAAGAAATAAAAAACCTAGGCAGCACCCGTAGTTCAGTGGGTAGGGCACTGGCCACATACACCAAGGCTGGCAGGTTTGAATCCAGCCAGGACCAGTTAAAATCAATAATCACAACAGCAACAAAAAACAGCTATGTGTTGTGGCAGGTGCCTGTAGGCCCAGCAACTTGAGAGGTTGAGGCAAGAGAATCACTTAAGCCCAAGAGTTGAAGGTTGCTGTGAGCTGTGATGCCATAGCACTCTGCCAAGGGCAACATGGTAAGACTTCCTCAAATATAAAATAAATAATAAACAAACAAACAAAAAGAAATAAAAAAATCTAAATAGATCTATAACAAGAAAAAAATTGAATTAGTAACTTTAAAATCTTCTCAAAAAGGAAAGCCAAGGCCCATGTGACTTCATTGGTACATTCTATCAAAGATTTAAGAAGAAATAATTTTTTTGAAGAAATAATACCAATGCTTCAAACTCTTCCAGAGAACAGAGGAGGAACACTCCAGTTCATTTTATGAGGCCACAATTGCCCTGATACCAAAACGAGGCAAAGATAACGAAAGAAAACTACAGACCAAGCAATATCCCTCAGCAAATCAAAGCCAATACCATATAAAATAATTCTATGGTACAATCAAGTGGAATTTATTCTAGGAATGCAAGCTTGGTTTAATTATCTGAAAAACAGGCTCAGCACCTATAGCTCAAGTGGCTAAGGCGCCTGCCACATACACCAGAGCTGGCAGGTTCAGATCCAGCCTGGGCCTGCCGAACAACGACAACTATAACCAAAAAATAGCCGAGGGTTATGGTAGGCGCCTGTAGTCCCAGCTACTTGGGAGGCTGAGGCAAGAGAATCGCTTAAGCCTAGGAGTTGGAGGTTGCTGTGAGCTATGATGCCACAGCTCTCTACCCAGGGTGACAGCCTGAGCAGCGCCTGTGGCTCAGAGGGTAGGGCGCCGACTTCATATAGCGAGGGTGTTGGGTTCAAACCTGGCCTGGTCAAATCGCAACAACAACAAAAAGAAATAGCCAGGCGTCTGGCAGGCACCTGTAGTCCCAGCTACTCAGGAGGCTGAGGCAAGAGAATCACCTAAGCCCAGGAGTTTGAGTTTGCTGAGAGCTGTGATGCCACAGCACTCTACCAAGGGCGATAAAGTGTGACTCTGTTTCTAAAAACAAAAACAAAAAAATCTGAAAAACAATTAATGTAATACCATTAATGTACAAGAATAAAGGACAAAAAGTGCACAATCAATAAAATTCAACACCCATTCATAATAAAACCTTTCAATAAACTAGAAATAGCCTGATAAAAGCCACACACAACATAGAGTTAAGATCACACTTAATGGTGAAAGATTGAATAGCTTCCTCTTAAAATTAGGAACAAGGTAAAACCATCCATTTTTACCAGTTCTATTCAACACTGTATTACAAAACCTTGTGCAATCAGGCAGATTTTTTTTTTTAATGGATGTTGGATGAAGTAATTCCTCTACTCAAAACTCCACTAGCTTCCTACCTCACTCAGAATAAATCCCTATATTATCTGCTCCCGATCTACCCATCCCCCTTTATCTGTAGCCACACTGGCCTCCTTTTGTTCCTCAAACACAATAAACATGCCTGTTTTAGGACCTCTGAAACTGAATTCTGTATCCCTGGAATGTTATTCTCCAAGATAGACTTCCAACTTACTACTTTTACTTCAGTTCCTATATTATTTCTGTACAAATTTTATTTTCTCAGAGTGGTCTTCTGACAATCCAGTCTCTCTCTATTCCCTTATCCTGCTAAATTTTTCTTCATATTTATTCATTTGTTTATCAGCTTTCCTTCACTAGAATTTAAACTAGAAGAGAGAGAACGATTTTATGCACTGCTATATCTCAAACACTTGAAACTATGCCTGGTACATGACAGATGCACAAATAAGCAGTCAATGAACAAATCAATGTCTCAAAAAAATTTACAGCTCAGCGCCTGTGGCTCAATCGGCTAAGGCGCCAGCCACATACACCTAAGGTGGCAGGTTCGAATCCCCAGCCCGGGCCCGCCAAACAACAATGATGGCCGCAACCAAAAAAATGGCCACGCATTGTGGTGGGCGCCTGTGGTCCCAGCTACTTGGGAGGCTGAGACAGGAGACTCGCTTGAGCCCAGGAGTTGGAGGTTGCTATGAGCTGTGATGCCATGGCACTCTACCCAGGGGGATAGCTTGAGGCGCCGTCTCTAAAAAAAAAAAAAAAAAAAAAAAAAAAATTTACATGGGAGAATGAGTTAAAAGGGGAGGGTAGGGGAAACATTACTGGCCCAAGAGGCTGAGAAAGACCCAGAGCTTTAGGTCATAGGAAAAAGAGCCAATGTAGGATAATAGAAAAACCTTGGTTCTCTGAAGATTATGGCTTCAGAGGACCAAGGTTTTTCTGGGTTCTAAGCTTAGCTTTTCCAATCACTGCCTACACATCCTTCTCTAAGTCTCGAATAATTTATAAAACAAGAATATCACCACCTACCTCCTAAGTTGCTATGAAAATGAAATAAATTTAAGTAGACCATTCAGTACAGTGACTGATAATACACATATAGTAGACACTATAGTACAAGTCTGTGGTCTATTAAGAACCTGGCCATAGGCTTGGCGCCTGTGGCTCAAGTGGCTAAGGTGCCAGCCACATACACCTAAGGTGGTGGGTTTGAATCCAGCCCGGCCGCCAAACAACAATGACGGCTGCAACCAAAAAATAGCCGGACGTTGTGGCGGGCGCCTGTGGTCCCAGCTACCTGGGAGGCTGAGGCAAGAGACTTGCTTGAGCCCAGGAGTTGGAGGTTGCTGTGAGCTATGATGCCATCGCACTCTACCCAGGGGGATAGCTTGAGGCTCTGTCTCAAAAAAAAAAAAGAACCTGGCCGTAGAAGATGGGCCTGGTGGCGCATACTTGTAATCCTAGCACTCTGGGAGGCTGAGGTGTATGGATCGCTTCAGTTCACAAGTTCAAGATCAGCCTGAGAAAGAGTGAGATCCTGCCTCTACTTAAATGAAATTAAGGCAAGAGGATCCCTTGAGCCCAAGAGTTTGAGGTTGCTGTGAGCTGTACTGCCATAGCACTCTACTGAAGAAGACAAAATGAGACTCTGTCTCAAAAAAAAAAAAGATATGAGGGTATAAAAGGTAAATGCCTTTTTCACTAGCAGCCAAGGGGGCAGGCAGTGAACCTAAGGCCAAAATAGGAATAGCCTTCCTGTTCTGAGATGACAGGAAGGAACAAGGCAAGATCTCACTAGACCTGTTCAGTGAGTCCTTACTCCTATTGTTAAGAGCTCCTGAAAACTGCTTTACTATCTATGCCAGCAGTAGTCTTATAGCCAGGGTTTATGAATCCACTTCAACCTGCACTCTGCAAATTGTGGATGCCAATGCTGCCTGGCTTTGTCAATTATGCCCCCAGAATCCTTTTCCTTGTGGAAAAGACTGAGCTATGGGTAGGACCCGCAGGAGGAGGAGAGGAGACAGGCATAGGAGAAGATTTATAGTGCAAATTTTCAAAGAAAAACTCTCCCGTTTACCTTTGGGGGCTGAAGTGCCCTAACACAGCTATACTTTGAATGTTTGATCCCTCCAAACTTTTTGTGAAAATTTTATTCCAAATGCTAGATGTGGGTACTAATGCAAGGTGTTTAGGTTGCTGGGGACAAGGCTTTCATGAATAGATTAATGCCCTCCCCAGAAGGGAAGGGGAGCAAATTTTCACTCCATAGTTCTTTGTAGAGCTGACTGTTAAAAAGAGCCTGGCATCTCCCCCCTCTTGCTATCCTCTCTCCATGTGACCTCTGCACACACTCATTTCCCTTTACCTTCTTGAAGAAGTAGGAGCAGCCTGAGGTCCTCACCAGATGCAGATACTCAATTTTAAACTTTTCCAGACATCAGAAAATAAAACTGTTTCAATAAATTAACCAACCAAACTCAGAGATTCCTTTATAACACAAAATGAACTCATTTATAACGCTTCCTTCTCAGTTTCTTGTTTTGTTAATGCTGTTTTATAATTCATAAAGCTTCTCAACTTGCATGATCCTCCATAACATCCGTACAAGGTTAATACACACAAAGGAGACTTCTGGGCAGTGCCTATGGCTCAAAGGGAGTAGGGTGCTGGCCCCATATACCAGAGGTGGCAGGTTCAAACCCAGCCCCAGCCAAAAACTGCAAAGAAAGGAGACTTCCAATTCCTACCTGCTCTGCTAGGTCCTTCAACTGAATCTCCTTCCTGAATGTCTAAGAAGGTCTATCTTCTTTAACTCTATAAGAAAAATCAGGATTACAGGAAGATTAGCAACCCAAGGAAACCCTGCCAAGTGAGGAAGAACAATTGTATTAATATTTATAGTTAAAATAAACAGGGTCCTAACATCAACCTTGTAAAATTCCCAGGTATTAAACTTGGGCAAATTACTTTAGCTTCCTGAGCCTCAATTTCCTCATTTATAAAATGGGATTTTAGAAACAGGTACAGGCTTGGCACCTGTAGCTCAAGTAGCTATGGCACCAGCCACATACACCAGAGCTGACGAGTTTGAATCCAGCCTGGCCTGCCAAACAATAATGACAACTACAACCAAAAAATAGCTGGGCATTATGGCCGGCGCCTATAGTCCCAGCTACTTGGGAGGCTGAGGTGACAGAATCACTTAAGCCCAGGAGTTAGAGGTTGCTATGAGCTGTGATGCCACAGCACTCTACCCAGGGTGACAGCTTGAGGCTCTGAAGAAAGGGAAAGGGAAAGGGTACAGTGTTACATACCTATAATCCCAACTATTCAGGGGGATCACTTGCCCAAGAGCTCAAGAATAACCTAGGCAGCCAGGCAC
The DNA here is from genome assembly GCA_963574575.1 of Galagoides demidoff. NCBI lineage: Eukaryota > Metazoa > Chordata > Mammalia > Primates > Galagidae > Galagoides > Galagoides demidoff. The sequence goes on from CAUYQV010086145.1 coordinate 13,894, forward strand.
AGTGGCTCACGCCTATAATCCCAGCACTCTAGGAGGCTGAGAGGAGTGGATTGCTTGAGCTCAAGAGTTAGAGACTCCCCTAAGCATGAGCAAGACCCCATCTGTAAAAAGAGCCGGGCTTATGGCAGGTACCTGTAGTCTCAGCTACCTAGGAGGCTGAGGCAAAAGGATCTTTTGAGCACAAAGAGTCTGATGTTGCTGTGAGCTATGATGCCATGAACTCTATTGTGACTAACACTGTCTCAAAAAAAAAAAAAAAGTGACATCCTAGACAATAAAACAAGATCCCATCTCAAAAGGGGGGGGGCGAGGAGGGGAGTTTGTCTAGATTAAATGAGATCTATAACACAGTAAATTCTTTTCTTTCTTTCTTTTTTTTTTTTTTTTTTGAGACAGAATCTCACTTTGTTGCCCTCAGTAGATTGCATCACAGCTCACAGCAACCTCAAACTCTTGGGCTTAAGTGATTCTCTTGCCTTAACCTCCCAAGTAGTGGGACTACAGGTGCCAGCCACAACGCCCAGCTATTTTTAGAGACAGGGTGTCACTCTGGCTCAGGCTGGTCTCAAACCTGTAAGCTCAGGCAATTCACCCACCTTCAGCCTCCCAGAGTGCTGGGATTATAGGCATGAGCCATCGTGCCTGGCCTTACAGTAAGTTCTTAATGTGTTGATTTTGCTTCCCTGTTCACCATCTGATCCTGTCTCTGTGTTTCCCCTGACTTTCCCCTTCATTTAGTCTTACTCTATCACTCCATCCTTATTACTTTTCATGATCACATTTTGTAGAATTGAGAAAATGACAAAATTTCCTAAAGCTAGCCCATGGGCTTGGTAGGTCACAGTAGATAATGAAGTCAGATCACATTAAAGACCTGAAGAGAGGACAGATACAGTTGCCAGGTCCCCAGATAATCTCCAGCAGAAGCAAAAGCAGCAAGCCTGTTCTACCTTATTCATGGCAAATGATCCAAGACGTTATGGCAGCTCTAGTAAACCAATCTCAACCACTGTTCTCCCAGTTCAGGAGGTTGCCTATGCTAACATTCAATCTCTTAGATAAGTAATCACCTGTAAGTTTTCTTTATTAATGGCAAACTAATCCCCAAGCTAATTACCCTTTATCCTGGCCCAAGCTTATCCAGAGTTTTCCCAGACACCCTCACTCACCAGTACAAAGGCTGTGCTTAGCCAGCTATTTCTTCCTCTGGGTTACACAGGTCAGCACCAGCTGCCTCTGGGAACAAGGCTCAGCTGTAACAGAGAGAGAGCTTGTCAAGGGTCCTCCTCAGAACAGGCAAGAACTCAGGGCAGTATGAGCATTCTAAGTTCCTGCCTTCACACATTTTGCATCCTACCAAAAGATAGGTTAATTTAAGTACGTAACTTCAAGTAGTGCAAAATGCTATAAAAATAAAGCAGGGTGGCTCCGCACCTATATCTCAAGCGGTTAAGACACCAGCCACATATACCAGAGCTGGCGAGTTCGTATCCAAGCCTGGGCCTGCCAAACAACAATGACCACTACAACCAAAAAAAAAAAAATTAGCTGGGCATTGGGGCAGGCACCTATAGTCCCAGCTACTTGGGAGGCTGAGGCAAGAGAATCACTTAAGCCCAGGAGTTGGAGGTCACTGTGAGCTGTGATGCCACGACACTCTACCCAGGGTGACAGCTAGACGCTGTCTCAAAACAAATAAATAAGGGTAAGGGGAGAAAGAATAACAAAGGATAAAAGTAGAGTCTATTTTTAGAAGAGATGGTCAGGAAAATCCCCTCTCCAAAGAGTGACAAATGGACAGACCTGAATAAAGTGAGGGTATAATCCAGGAGTCCTCAAACTTTTTAAACAGGGGGCCAGTTCACTGTCCCTCAGACCATTGGAGGGCCGGACTGCGGGCCCTGGGACAAGTCAGCTGCTAAGCAGGACAGGCAGCGGTGGCAAAAACACCCAGAGGGCCAGATAAATGTCCTAGGTGGGCTGCATGTGGCCCGTGGGCCGTAGTTCGACGCCGCCTGGTGTAATACGTACAAAGATCTGAGAAAAGAGTGTTCCAGAAAGTGAAAATAACAAGAACAACGGCTCTGTGGCATAAAAGGCAAGAATAAGTTTGGTATGTTTAAGGAACAATAAGGCAAATACAGCTAGAATGGAGTGACAAGGGAGAATTAAGTATACACTAGACACACACAAAGCAATTATTTATGCCCTCTATTTTATTTTTGTTGTTGTTGTTGCAGTTTGGCCAGGGCGAGGTTTGGACCCACCACCCTCAGTATATGGGGCTAGCGCTCTACCCACTGAACCACAGGTGCCGTCGCCCTATGCCCTCTATTTCTATTTTAAATAAGAGATTAAAAAGCCTCAGAGGTTAGCTCACTTGCCTAAGATCAAAGTTAAGTCAGTGGTAAAACTGGGAGTGGAACTCAAGTCTTCTATACTTGGGTCCCCAACCCCCAACCCTTGGACAGGTCTTACAGCCTGTTAGGAACTAAAACTTAACCTCCTGCAGAGCAGGAGGTTAATAGCAGGTGGGCAAACTCGCATCCCTTGATTGGTATTTATAGCCACTCCCCCATCACTCACATCACCACCTGAGCTCCACCTCCTGCAAGATCTCCCAACACCCTCACTCCTGTCTGTGTGTCTGTGGAAAAACTGGTGCCAGAAAGATTGAGGACCAGTGTCTTAGACAACTCTACTCTGTCTCATTCCTGAGAGACAGGAGAGTCCAGGGGTTTAGATAACCTGGACCCCAGCTGAAACAAACCTTCAAACACTCTGAGATGGATCGGGTTTCTGTTCTCACCTCCCTCTGCTAAGGATAGTAAAAAAGAGAAACCTCTACATAGTCTCAGGAATGTGGGTTAAAGGTGCCTCTGAAATGAGAACAGCAGAACATATCAGGCACTGTTCTAAACTTTTTTACTGATATTCACTTATTTAATCTTTATAATAATCTTGGAAAGTTGGTGTGTTATTATTTTACTAAAGGGGTAACTGAGGCACAAAAGTAAATGTGCTCAATTCACAAAGCTATATTGTCTAGATGGTGGAGCTGGGACTTGACCCCAATCCAAATCCAGGGGTTGCCCTCTAAACCATATACTATACCACTTCTCAAAAGAGAAGAAGACAGAAATTGTGTTCTCTAGTTGTAGGTGATATAGTTGAGAGCCCCCACCCATTTACATCCAAACCTGACATCCCTCTTCCATTTACTTGTAATCTTTACACTGGATATAAGTTGAATGACTCCAGAGTCCTTCAGCCAGGTGACTGCAGAAGCTCTTCTAATCTCTAGCTACTATAATCTCGAAGTTATGATGGTAACAACAAAGCCATTTAACAGCCTTTTACTGCACACTTGACAACAGACTGGGTACTAGGCTAAGCACTCTTTTATTTCAGAGAAGGAATGAGAATGGCTCCAAAACACAAGTGATCTGTGGGGGGCTCCAGGCCTGGAATAATACAGCAAACATATGGTACTGAAATACAGTTCCAGGTCAAAGTAGGCAAAGGCACCAGCGGGTGGGTGATGCGGGAACAGATTATATTAGCACCTCCAACCAATCAATCTAAACTCATGTCCTGTTTCCCAGCCTCCATGGCTCAGGAAATGGTATCCAGGGGTCCTCCAACTTTTTAAACAAGGTGCCAGTTCACTGTCCCTCCTACGAGGGCTAGACGAGTCAGCTGCTAAACAGGACAGGCAGCAATGGCAAAAACACCCGGAGGGCTGGATAAATGCCCTAGGCGGGCTGCATGTGGCCTGCGGGCCTTAGTTTGAGGATACCCTATAACCATTCATTCTCTCAGGTACTTAAGATTCTAAAAGTTCATTCTCTCCACCCCTCCTTCCCACGGTTCCCAAATCTTTGTGGGGGTTTTTTTCCTCCAAGAGTCCTCTATCCATTTTTCTTTATTTCCTATAGAGTCAACTTCGTCTTGGTTCAGGATCACATTTCTTCTTTTTTTCTTGGAGACAGAATGTCACTTTGTCGCCCTTAGTAGAATGTCATGGTGTCATAACTAATAGCTACGTCAAACTCTCAGGCTCAAGAGATTGTCTTGCCTCAGCCTCCCAAGTAGCTGGGACTACAGGCACCTGCCACAACACCCAGCTATTTTTAGAGATGAGGTCTCCTTCTGGCCCAGGATGGTCTCAAACCTGTGAGCTCAGACAATCCTCCCACCTCAGCCCCACAAAGTGCTAGTATTATAGGCATGAGCCACCATGCCCAGCAGGATCACATTATTCTTACCTGCACTACTGGGATAATTCTTAAAATTTATTGACAATGCAAGGACAAAATGTTATATTAGCCTCTCCCTGCCCTCCTGCTCCAATCTATTGGACCTATGTTATCAGGCAACAGTCCACTCCCCTGCTCAAAAATATGTCATGCTCCTAATCTCCTTAGCCTTGCTCTCTAGGTATGCCTTGATCTAGCCATCACTTGCTCTACCTCTATCATGGGCTTTCCAAGCTCCCGTGCTTTTGTCCATGCTTTTCTGACAGGAATTTCCTTCTTCAATTGTACAGATTCAAACACTTCTTAATCTTCGAGGCCTAGTTAATCTATGATGTTATCCTGAACCTGTTCTCACCTCTCTCTCTCTGCCATGAAACACCTCTGGGTTGTGACTATATCCGGTTTGGGCCTCACTATCAGCTAAGGCTTCAAGAATACAGCTCCCGTGGTTCCCCCTATCCTTCTCTGTAGAGGTTCTTGCTGCTTCCAAACAGTGGAGACCCAGTCAGTTCTAAGGTTTCTGTTCCCATTCCTCCTATTTAGTCTGGCTCTATCTCCTACCAAGAGATCTGGGTTCCAGCCTGAGTTTCAGATTCCACATCTGCAAAACAGGAATAAAATTCCCAAATTACCAATATAGGGATTCTGTGAAAGTTAATGTGGTAACTGGTGAGGAAAGGACCAAGAGTTAGGATGGGAGACCTCAAGCTAGGTCTTTAAACAATTCCTAAAAGCTGAAAAACACTGAGTACTTACATGAGTCTTCTATCCTATCAATCAAAAAATATTTCCTGATACTGGCCTTATTGGTTGCCTTGCTGTGTACACAACTCTGACGATGTTATGGAGGATACAGGGATGACTTAAGAAAAGTCCTTGTGCCTTAGGCACTTTATAATCAGGATGAGACTATATCAACTTCCTGAAAAGGACTACCACTAAGAATATTAGGCAGGATTTAACAGTTCAGAGTGTTATGTACTATAAAAGTGGAGAAAGAGATCAGTCTGACCTGGAGTGACCTTAGAAGCTTTGCAGAAGAAGCAAAGATTTACACCAGTCCTTGATTCAGGGTAACAGAAAGATAAGAGCTGCTGCTATACCCCAGGTACAATGCTAAGTATTAAACTGTTAGTCCCTATAAACACTCTGTGAAGTAGGTGATGGCATGTCAATTTTACAACCAAGATTACTGAAGACAGGTGGGATAAGTGTGCCTTTCAAGGTCAAACTGAAGACAAGCAGGGTAAATGTGTCATTCAAGGTCAAACAGCTAGTAAGCATTAGAGCTAGTATTTGAATCTAAGAGTGTGTGCTTTGCTTTACTCCAAAGCCTATGTGCTTTCCCTTAGTTTATGGGCTGCCTTACACGGCAACATGAAAGGAAGACCAGAAACCATAAAGTTCTTTCTACCTCAAAATTCTATGATTTGAACTGGGGGACAAGAGTGGTTTGCTACTGCTTCCCCTTAAGACTATGATTAGGGTCTTATCAATTGTGAAAGTCCAAGAATCTAACACAGAAGAAAATGGCCAGTGGTACTAAATATTTGGGGAACATGCGGGTGAATAAATGAATAAACAAACAAACACCTGTCCCATCTTCTCTTCTTCTGAAAACTAAAAAGTTCCTAAATCTCAAGCTTCATGTTCTGAGTGTCAGCCCTTGCAACTATATAAATCACATATCTACTAACCTGTTGATAAGGTGTCCTTTCCTATTCTTGTTTTCATGAGTTAGGGGAGAAGTGAGAAGAGAAAGCTAAGAAGAGATGATGGGGCTCGGCGCCTGTGGTTCAATCGGCTAAGGCGCCAGCCACGTACACCTAAGGTGGCGGGTTCGAATCCCCAGCCCAGCCTGCCAAACAACAATGATGGCTGCAACCAAAAAATGGCCGGGCGTTGTGGTGGGCGCCTGTGGTCCCAGCTACTTGGGAGGCGGAGGCAGGACACTCGCTTGAGCCCAGGAGTTGGAGGTTGCTGTGAGCTGTGATGCCATAGCACTCTACCCAGGGGGTTAGCTTGAGGCTCCGTCTCCAAAAAAAAAAGAGATGTTGGACAGGAAACCGAGGAAACAGAAGAGGAAGGGGGTTGAAGGAGACTAGGCAAGGGAGGAGGAGCCTGGGAAGGAATGAAATGTCTTGAGGCCTAGACTTTGGAAAAGGTTTCTTTTCCTTTCTGGACTTTTTTTTTTCTGTAAGAGCAGTTATGAACTTTATTCTGTTTTACTTATTTATTTACCTATTTTTGAGACAGAGTCTCACTTTCTCACCCTGGTAGAGTGCCTTGGTGTCTTAGCTCACAGTAACCTCAAACTCTTGGGCTCAAGCGATCCTCTTGCCTCAGCCTCCTGAATAGCTTGGGACTACAGGAGCCCACCACAATACCAGGCTGATATCAAATTCATGAGATCAGGCAATCTACCCGCCTCAGCCTCCCAGAGTGCTAGGATTACAGGCGTGAGTCACCGAATCCAGCTTTTTATTAATTTTAAATGAAGGAAATTTGCTTGTCCAATGTTAGCAGGATGTGAAGTGAGATACTTAAGGACAAAGTCCTCGAGGGCTCCCATCTTCAGTCCTCACTAGTGTCCTACCCCAGCCCAAGCCTGGTTAAGTCTGAAAGCTTGCAGAGATCAAAAGACAAGAAGATTCTTCCTCTTGCCAGTGCTTCCTCCTTACCAGCATTACACTCCAGGCTAATAAGCCCTGGAAGTCTCCATCCCTCCTTCTGGATAAGGTGATACTGACACCTGTAGACCCTTCCTCATCGCTCCCTGTTACAGAAAGGTGTTTCTCCCTTTCTGCTGAATTTCTCAAATCTATCTTGAGAGACCTGGGTTAGTAAAGATATGGATGGAGGAGGCGAGGTCCCTTCAGAATTCTCTAGATTCCAGGTCTAGATCTACAATTCTCTTTAGGTCTGATCTGCACATTAGACTCATGTTATCTCTCCTTCTTATAAGTTAGTAGAGAGAAAATTCTTGGTTGAGAGTCAGAAAACTTAAGGACTAGCTCCAGCTCTACCTCTAATTCACTGTAGGAACCTGAACAATTCACTTCACCTTCCTGGACCTTAGTTTTCAGATCTGTAAAATAAGTGCGCTCATAACTGCTCTGAAGGATCAAATGAAACAGAGGAGAACAGGTTAACTATCTATTTAAATCTGTTGACTAGTTTGATATGAAGCAGTAAAGGAGGAATGAGGGGATGGTCTCTTTTAAAAACAATGAGCTGGGCCAGGCACAGTGGCTCACATCTATAATCCTAGCACTCTGGGAAGCTCAGGCCGTGACTGCTTGAGCTCAGGAATTCAAGACTAGCCCAAGCAAAAGTTAAGACCTTTTAAGTCTCTACAAAAAATAGAAAAAAGAAAAAAAAAAAACTAACCAGGTGTGGTGGCAAGTGCCAGTAGTCCCAGCTAATCAGGAAGCTGAGGCAAGAGGATGGCTTGAGCCCTGGAGTTTGAGGTTGTTGTGAGCTTTGACACCATGCACTCTAACCACAGCAACAGAGTGACACTGCCTCAAAAACAAAACAAAAAAGCAACAACAACAAAAAAAAACAAACATAAGTTGTACCGCCTTTTCAGTTAAAGTGATTTGCTAAGTGAAAGAATCTGCAAGAACTGCGGCAGACACAGTGTTACTATCTATACCGCCATCAAAAGATAGGCACCACTTGGTGTGTGACACACCTTTTGGGGGCAAAACACAGTAAGAGGGACTATGCCTAACAAATGCAATCAGTGTCATCTGATTTCTTGTACTGTCAATGAATCCCCAACAATTAAAAAAAAAAAAAGGCACCAACCAAGATTAGATAAACTCAAAAACTGGCTCAGTGCCTATGGCTCAAGCAGCTAAGGCACCAGCCACATACACCTGAGCCTGTGGGTTCAAATCCAGCCCAGCCCTCCAAACAACGATGGATGCAACCAAAAAATAGCCGGGTATTGTGGGGGGTACCTATAGTCCCAGCTGCTTGGGAGGTAGAAGCAGGAGAATGGCTTGAGCCCAGGAGCTGGAGGTTGCTGTGAGCTGTGATGCTATAGCACTCTACCCAGGGTGACAGCTTGAGGCTCTGTCTCAAAAAAAAAACTCAAAAACTATATGCATGTAAATGCCAACAGGTACAAGCAGACACTAAGAACCACCAGAAGTCAAGTATTGCTTAGGGAAAGTAACATTAAAGTAATAGTGGTAAGGGGCCTTAGAATCAGAGACCCCTGGGTTTGAATTATAGCCCTGCCTCACTAAATTTGTTACCTTAGGCCAGTGTTTTTCAACCTTTTTATCTCCCAGCACACTTGAACCTATGATCAAAGTTCCATGGCACATCTAAATCAAATTCATCCAAAAAAAAGTGAAAAAATATATATACTTACTGGGCTTTGGACTTCTTTTGAAAATAATTTAATTAACGATCTTTAAAAATTTTCTCAGCACACCAGCTGAAAATCACTGCTTTAGGCAATGTACCTGCCTTCTATGCCTCAGTTTCCCACATTTGTTTTAAAAGATTTCTGCTTCGATTATTTTAAGAATCACAAAATGGGGTGACTTTGGTTCTGTATATGGGAAAGTCATATTTAAGACTCATTTACAGTATTTGTTTTTGTCAGGCTGACCAACCCATTGTTAAACAGCTTTACTGAGATATAACTGACATACATGTAAAGTTTGATATGTTTGGATGTTTGTGAAACCATGGCCACAATAAAAAAATTAATCTATTAAAAAAAAATTCCTGCTTCAAAAATAGGTTATTGGGAGAAATAGATGAGACAGCATGCTATAGGAGTACTTACACAGAAACCAGGAATCTACAGCTGGAGGCTAGGGAAAGGAGCTGGGGAGTGACTTAAGAAAGAAAATTATGGGAAGCCTGGGGCCTAAACTTCAAAAGGTATTCAAAAGGCCTGGGATGTGAGAAAAAGCATTTCAGGTGGCAGAAGAGAAGAGATTTTGACAGAAGAAATTTTCTCCTCTATTTGTAAAACAAATTTTTTAAAAACAGCATGTCCCTGTATAGAACTCCTGATGTTTACAGTAAGCAAGCTCCAAAGCCTGCAGGAAGGTTAAAAGAGGTGTTGCTGAAGTGGTATCTTCCTCAGGGGAGAGTAAAGAAAGTTGAAGCTGGGTTCTCTATGTCTCTAGGGTAGCAACTAAGGTAAGAGTAAACAGCCAGGAGAGAATCATTGCTTAATAGCTCCAGGGGCCCTCAGTCAGGGCTCACCTGAAGGCAGCCTCCAACCCACTTCTGCTATGATCACAGGGCTCACAGGGCTCATGACTGCCTACACACAGAGATTGACACAGGATAAAAAGCCCCCCCCCTCCAACCCAGCCTGTCAATTTATTTGCTAATTCTGTTCTAGCTGCTCCTAACCTCTCAGCCTCAAACTCTTCTTTAAGGCTTGCTTATCTATCCTTGACCAAACCCCATGGTCTTGCAATTCTACCAGATTCCTCCCACTCACAAGAATACCTGATCTTGGCTCGGCGCCTATGGCTCAAGTAGCTAAGGAGCCAGCCACATACACCCAAGGTGACGGGTTCGAATCCAGCCTGGGCCCGCCAAACAACAACAACGGCTGCAACCAAAAAACATAGCCAGGTGTTGTGGCAGGTGCCTGTGGTCCCAGCTACTAGGGAGGCTGAGGCAGGAGACTTGCTTGAGCCTAGGAGTTGGAGGTTGCTGTGAGCTGTGATGCTACGGCACTCTACCCAGGGGGACAACTTGAGTCTCCTGTCTCCAGAAAAAAAAAAAAAAGAATACCTGACCTTGACTCCTGTGACGGACTCTACTATGTGGCTACCTGTGACCTGGCATAATAAAACAATTGGCTATTTTACTGTGGGGATTAAAAAGATGATCTCACAACATAATAAAAACAAAGCCACAACACAAAATGGTTCAGTAAAACCCACCCTACCAAGGACAGGTGTCAGGATGCCCAGCATATAAAAAGGAGACCCTAGAGAGCAGCTAGTTTCTCCATGACTGGTAACATTAAGGCTCTTGAGCCCAACCCACGTCCATATATGAGAACACAATGCATCCCAAACATAGATAAAACTAAAAATCTAGGGCCAGGTGTGGTGGCTCACCCTTGTAATCCCAGCACTTAGGGAGGCCAAGGTGGGTGGATGGATCACCTTGAGCTCATGAGTTTAAGACCAGCCTAAGCTAGAGCGAGACTCCATCTCTGAAAATAGCCTGGTGTTGTAGCAGCATCACTTGAGCCCAGGACTTAGAGGTTGCTGTGAGCTATTACACCAGGGCATTCTACTGAGGGCAACACAGTGAGATTCCATCAAACAAATAAGAAATAAAATAAAATAATAATAAAAATCTATCTAGGCAGTCTCCAAGTTGCTTGGAGGAAGGTCCACAGAATACAACAGACATGCAAGACAATCTACTCTTGCCTCTACATTTTCTGGGCAGCTAACTATATTTCTCTTTCCTCAGTTGAAGCTATCTCCGGTTTTCCCCTCCTCTTCCCTGGAAGAACAAACCCTGCAGGAATTATCAAGGGAGGCACAAGTAATTACTGTTTTCTTTTCTCCATGCTAATGAGTCAGTTGGATGGTTTCCCCTTCCCCCTCTTGACCTGCAAGCAAGAATCTAAAGCTTTATAATCAGTAATCAACACACCAAAGCTTGGGCCAGATAGTGCTCAGTGCAACTATGACTGTGTAGAAGATGGCTTTCATGCCCCCAGTGAGACCACAGCTGGAAGGGCCCACTATTTTATAGAAAGGGAGGTAACAGAGGGCAGAGAAATCTGTTCAAACTCTGAGAAGTCAGTGGCAAGGCCAAGACCAATCTTCTCACTACCAACCAAGGTACATCTCATATCCCTCAGATTTCACACAGGATAGAGTGACATCGGAGGTGTCCTTGATATGGAGACTGAAACGGCAAACTTCAAGCTCTCATATCAGTTTTTGAATAGATATTCAAAAAGCAGTAACAATACTCACTTGCCCAAAAACCCCAGTTCCAGGGTGGAAGGCCAGGAGCTGAGAGACAGTGCCAATTTTACCCAAAAATTAAAATCACAAGCAAATGGCCAGGCCAAGGAAAAAAAAAATGTGAATTTTATCTGAGATTCAGCTCATTTAAGTGAAGATTGTAGGAACAAAGGTGGGATGTAAAGTTTTCCTTAAGAATGAACTTCAGGGCTGAGCAAGACGGCTCACACCTGTAATCCTAGCACATTGAGTAAGACTAAAGCAGGAGGATACCTTGGACTCAGGAGTTCAAGACCAGCAAGATTATCATTTCTACTAAAAATAGAAAAAACTATCAGGCATGGTGGTAGATGCCTGTAGTCCCAGCTACTCAGGAGGCTGAGATGGCAGGAACACTTGAGCCCAGGAGTTTGAGGTTGTTGTGAACTAAGTTGAGGTCATGGCACTCTAGCCTGGGCAACAGAGTGAGACTCCATCTTAAAAGAGTCAACTTCGGGTCTGGTGTATAAAGGAGCTCTTGAGTATAGAAGAACATTAGGGCCTTAGTCTGCTGGTTCAATTACTTAGTTCAAAGATGAAGAAAAGTATAACCCAGAACCATGGGATGCCAGGCCTTTTCACAGGAAGAAGACAGGGTCTCCAGGAAAAAAAGCTAGTGTCTGCAAATGCTGTGCTGAGAAGAAAATAGTTCAAGTTTATAAGGTGAAATAATTGTGGATCTAATAAGGCTTATTTGGGGGAAGGGTGCTGGTTTTTCAGGGGTTTTTTTTGGGGGGGATGGGGGACAGAGTCTCACTATGTTGCCCTTGGTAGAGTGCCATGGCGTCCCAGCTCACAGCAACCTCAATTCTCTTGCTTCAGCCTCCCAAATAGCTGGGACTATAGGTGCCCACCATAACGTCCAGCCATTTTTTGCTTGTAGCTGTCATTGTTATTTGGCAGGCCTAGGCTAGGTTCAAACCCACCAGCTCTGGTTACGTGGCTGGCGCCCTAGCAGGTACCAAGCTGAGGGCAGTTGGTTCTTTTAAGATGGAGTCTCACTTTGTCATCCTTGGTATAGTGCCATGGCGTCACGGCTCACAGTAACCTCAAACTCCTGGGCTCAAGCAATCCTCTTGCCTCAGCCTCCTAATAGCTGGGATGACAAGCGCTTGCCACAACACCCAGCTATTTTTTAGAGATGGGGTCTTGCTCTTGCTCAGGCTGGTCTTGAACTCCTGAGCACAAGCAATCCACCCACCTTGGCCTCCCAGAGTGCTGGATTACAGGCGTGAGGCACTGTGCCCAGAGGGACTTACTTATCCTGACTCCCTCATCCATCCGTAAGGCCTGTATATCAACCCGTACTCCCTATTAACACACATATTTTTGTAACAGACTACCTGTGGGGCTCTAATGGTATTCCAAGATATGGGCAGAGCTGACCACCAGGTTTCACCCTCTAGAGGGCACACAATCAGATACTCTTTGTTCTATCAATAGGCCTAGGTCCATGTGGGAGCGCCTGCCTTGATCACCTGCCTAAGCTCTCAGGCCCCTCCTAGTACTACTATAAAGCTCCATTCTGAATCCCAGGCCAGACCTCCTCACCAATAGCCATTTTTCAAGGCTTCCTGCCAGCCTAGACTTCCACTTATGCTTGCTGCTCTCCCCATCCTTCTGCAAGGAAGGCAGCATGGTACAGCAGAAACAACATACATACAGACCTGGCTCCAAAACCGGACAGCCTTAGTGCTTTGATCACCGTGTTTGTCTGTTCCTTCTACCACTATTTAGGACTTCTTTCTACCACTAAGGACTATTTAGTTGTATCCTCAATGAGTCTGTCACTGTCAACTGAATGGTACTCCCTAAAAGTACCTACATCTGTAAAATGGTAAAATCATCTACCTCAGAGTTGTGAGGATAAAAGCAAGAAAGAAAGTATATCAATCACCTAACTCAGTACCTGGCCTTTCTTCCTCTACTATATCTTGGAAGCCCAGGGCCAAATGTTTGCCTGTATTAAACTGAACTATCTTGGAGACATACCTTGCTGAATCTCTGAGGTCAGCTGGAACTGACTTCCAGAGTCTGTTCCACTCTAGTAATCAGATCAACTGCCAATTCTCAGAACCAATAAAAACAGCTAAGAGATATAAATACTCTCCTCACAGCTAAAGGCAGTGAGTTTCAAGCAAATGATGTGAGGGCATATAATAATATTCTAGATTGAAAGGGAGGGAACTTTGGGGGAAAAGATAAAAGGAAAAAGGCTGTGGTATAAAAGTTTAGACCTGGTTCGGCGCCTGTGGCTCAAATGGCTAAGGCGCCAGCCACGTACACCCAAGGTAGCAGGTTTGAATCCAGCCCAGGCCCGCCAAACAACAATGATGGCTGCAACCAAAAAATAGCCAGGCGTTGTGGCGGGCGCCTGTGGTCCCAGCTACTTGGGAGGCTGAGGCAGGAAACTCGCTTGAACCCAGGAGTTGAAGGTTGCTGTGAGCTGTGATGCCACAGCACTCTACCCAGGGGGACAGCTGAAGGTTCCTGTCTCAAAAAATAAATAAATAAATAATAAAAATTTTTAAAAAGTTTAGACCTTAGAGAAGAAATTCCAAATCAAAAACAGTGGTTGTAGATATCTGTATTAGAGCCTATGGAAGGGTAGGAGACATGAAATGAATTGGCTGAGATCACATAGTAAGGTGAAGGCAGAAAAAAACTTGGATCTCATCATGATAGTCTCTATATATAGTGTTTTTTTTCAACCTACAGGGCAGATGCACAAAGCTGCAGGAAAAAGGGAATGAGACATAGAGGGGCTCAGGATAGTGACAGGAAGAGGAACATAGGGATGTCAGTTGGTATTTACACAGTTTCTGGCTGGGAAAGGAGACTGAGCAATAAATCTAGGCTTTAGTTCTGTAGGGGTCTTATGTTGAAGTGCAGAAATAAATTCAGTCTGACAAGAACAAGTGTCAGTAGTTAGGGTAGAGAAAAGGGCAAGGTGTCCTCAAAGTATCAGGAGCCTCTCCCCAACATCAGCTACTTTGGGTGACCAAAACTCTGTCCATCCATCCTTCTCAATTCGAACTATGTTCCAGGTTTTCTAGGATATCAGCCTTTTCCACTAGAGGGCCCTCAGACTTATAAAGGCAAATCAGAAGTTGTCTGTGTATCATGTCTTTTTATGGCTATGGTGACCATGGTTTGTATGTGTCCCTCAAAGTTCATATGTTGGAAACTTAATAACCTAGCACAATATTTTAAGAGGTAATTAGGTCATGAGGACCCTGCCCTTATGAATGGATTAATGCTGTTATTGCAGGAGTGGCTTTGTTGTCTCAAGGGTGGGTTTGTTATAAAAGAAGTTTGGCCCTCCGTGCACATATTCTCTTACCATGTGATGCCTTTCCATCACATGATGGCACAGAAAGTAGAACCTTACCAGAGGCAGCCCGTCCATCTGGGACTTCTTAGCTTCCATTAACCATAAGCCAAATAAACATCTACTATTTGTACATTACCCAGCTGGGGTACTGTTATAACAGCACGAAACCAACTTGAGATAGTGATTTTCAACAAATCTGACCTTTACAAAGTTTTGAGAGGTAGGTAGGATAGGTATTCTCTGGTAAGTCATGTTGTCCCTTCTTCTGGAGTGTTACACCTGCAATCCATTCAGGCTAGTTCTGATATTTACCTTCTCTTACAGAACTTACATTACTACCTTCTAGATCAGAGGTCAAAAAAACTTTTTCTGCATAGGGCAAGTATTTTAGACTTTGTGGGCTAAGGCAGTCCTGGAGTATTCAACTCCACAACAATAGTGGAAAAGCAATCATAGATGAACAAATGAGTGACGCTGTGTTGCAGTAAAACTTTACAAAAAAGAGGCAGTGGACTAGATTTGGCCCATAGGCCATAGTTTGCCAACACCTGTTCTAACTAGTCTGTCTCCAATAACCTCTGTATCCCAGTCCATCACACAAGCTCCTATTACAGCCCTGCAACCTCCTTGATGGATGTCCTTCGCCTGCAGGATAGTTTAAACTCCACCTTCATTCTCTAACATATTCCTTTCCTGTACACTATACTCCAACCACAACAGGCTGTTACCTGGCAATTTCTACCATTCCCTATGCTGTTCCCTAACCCCTGTAATGACCTTCCTTCCTTTCTCTGCCAATATTACCTGTTTAGAAACAAGTCCGAATACCAACACTAAGTTTCTCAGGAGCAGGGACTAGTCTTATTCAACTCTGTGTCCCTCACAGCATCTAACATAGCACCCCAATGTTTACCTGACTGAACAGGCTTTTTAGGCTGAGAGTAGACTACTAGAACACAGGATCATTGGTTAGCAGAACCATGAGATGACTCACAGCATCATGGATCCTTTACTTTGCCTCAAGGGCTTGCCCCCACCCTCCACTCCATCATCTTGTTTGGGTCTAGCCAGGAAACTAGTGAAAGTAGGGGCCAAGACCATACATCTTAGTGAGTGGCTCCAGCCTGTGCTGATTTGAAGGAACTGAAGGTGTATGAAGAGAAGAGGGATCCAATTTTCAGATCTCTTTGTCCCTGACCTCAAACTATATCCTTAATACTAGCCATAAACTGACCACTAATCCATATTTAGCACTAGGTCAGCAGACAGCCTTCTAACAAGTACAGATCCTTGCTCCCCATAGGCAGGGGATTTCACTGAGGGAAAGGCTGCTGTCTGACCTCAATTAAAGAAAAAACTCAAGAGTATATAGCAAGAATCATTAGCAGCATCACTTCTGGGTGTAAAGGGACTGCTATTAAGATCAGGGGTCCTAGACAAGCCTGTGACCCACAGGTACAGCTGTCTCAGCATGGGGAATCTGGGGGCCAAACACTAAACTGTAGATGGGGCAAACAAAACAAACACACAGAAGAATTCTTCTCCTAACCCAGAACAGAACATTCCATCTGGGTAAGCGAGCTTGTCACAGGCATGGGGTACTTAGCATATCTGCCATTCCAGGATTACGGCTGTCAAGTTTTAATTAGGGTAATTAGAGTTAAAAATGTAATTTCATTTCAGGGGTATTTTGAACAGATTCCATTAATTTTTTTTTTTTTTAAAAAAGAGTACAGAAAGGAGGGGCAGGCTGTGGGAAGCTAGCAGAGGATTTTGCCATGAGAGAGGCAAACCCATTTCCCTGGGTCCCTAGACAAACTTTCAAACCACTGCCAAGAACCCACAGCACTTCTGCAAGCTTGTCCCAAAGGACAGAGGGCTGCTGATCCTCAGCTTTCCTCTCTTCATCCCTACAATATTCTAGAAGTAAGTTTTAGTTGATACCTGCTAACAGATCTAGATTTTCCTTCCCACCAGCTGCTCCTGCCATCCAATGGCTACTACTACAACCCTAAATCTGGAAAAGGACAAAGGTTTAGGGCAGTCCATCTGTTCTGCTATTAGGGACTGCTCTAATATTCACCCTTTACAAAGATTCCCTAAACACATCCTTTATGCCTTTTTTTATGCCCTCCCTGTCTTAACTCTTACTCTTCCTTCAAAACACAGATCAGTTATGTCCCCCAGGAAAGCCCTCCATCATCTATAATCTCACAATCCCTTATACACTCTTCTATTAAGGCATATACATTATACTGTGGTTTGTATCTTTGTCTTACATTAATGGTAGATTGGGAAGTCATCTACAAATCCTTAGCACTAACACAAGGAGATATTCAACAAATATTTGTTGAATCACTAACTATAGGTGGATTTTGGTCTAACCACACTGGTTGCTGAGCATATTAAGCCTTCGAGTTCTCCAATGCCTAGACATATCCAATCATGGCTGGTGCAGTGGCTCACGCCTATAAAATCGTAGCACTCTGGGAGGCCAAGGCAGGTGGACTGCTTAAGCTCATAGGTTCAAGACTGGCCTGAGCAAGAGTGAGACCTCTGTCTCTACTAAAAACAGAAAAACTGTGGCAAGAGGATCGCTTGAGCCCGAGTTGGAGGTTGCTGTGAGCTCTGTGTCACAGCACTCTAACCCAGGGCAACAGCTTGAAACTCTGTCTCAAAAAACAAACAAAAAAATCCAATCATGAGTCCCCTCCCGCCCTTCCACAGAGCCAGTTCAGAAACCTGACTCTGCACTCCACACAGAACAAAGCCCTCCCATTGATCCCAAATGATGATTGATCTCTCCTATTAGAGCCTGCTCATTCCTTAGGGACCTTGGAAAGGCGATGAGAAAGCAAAAGAAAGCAGAGCATCTCTCCCCACCCCTGCACCTGCCTCACCACTGGGCTTAAAAAATCTCCTCCAGTTCATTCTATAGAAAGGTAGGGGGTCTCCCTGGTAGAAAAGAGTTTTACAGCTTGGAATCAGTATTGCAGAGTACTCAGAAATGTAGTACAGTACAGTACAAAAGAGACTTTTCTTAGCTTCATTTTCCTTTGTCAGTAGGTTGTTAGGATAAATAAAGGGCTTAACCTAGTATTTCACACTTAGTAGCATTCAGTAAGTGATTTTTTCCATCTGAGGAGGGGCCCTAAACAATGTACATAGCACCACATTATGTAAGACTTTATGAAGGTGAGGGAAACATATTAAAGGGGGATACAAATTAACCATTTCCCCCCACTTGCTCAGGGTAGCCCTGCATACTGGGCCCAGGGGATGAGGGCTATACCAGCAGAACTGTTGTGTTGACAACTGTACTAGGTGGATTTTGGTCTAACTAGGACTCCTCTAGCCTCCTTCCAGGCTCCCCAGGACTGGCTGCAGGCCTATATTGATTCATTTCTAACTAGGAGCAGTGTCAGTCTTCTGACAGAAGGTCAAGGCATAGGTTGCCTCCATTGGCCTCTGGCCAAATGCCCGGCCCAGGGCTGACCCAGAGAACAGACACTTCAAGATAGAAAAAGATCCCAGATTAAACTCATCATAAAGCAGCGTGAAATTTTAGGACTGAAAGGGTTCTTTATGAATATGGCTTTCTTGTATTTCAGTTGAGAAAGCTGAGATTCCCAAAAAGATACTTGTCCAAGGTGATATAAGAAGATAATGTAAATCTTACTTCTAGTTCTTTCCTCTAGTTAAGTAATTCCCATCCTGACTACAGAAAGGACTCAGGAACTTCCTGTTTCTAGGACTCATCCCAAAGATTCTAATTTGGAACACATGCAGTGGCTCTGGTTCTCTTTTGCTAAGTATTATGTGTGATCATCTTTCAAAAAAAATTTTAAATCACAAGACGTAGCTTGGACCTAGGTTTAAACTCACCTTGGGTCATAATAATAACACTTAGAAGCAGCCCACTATTGTCTGATCCCATCCTCCACCATCCCCACCATAATAGGGTTATTCTAGGGGCCTAAATCCAAAGGATTTATCATAAATGGTTCAGACTTCCCAACAGTCTGCTAGCTTGGCTTTCGGCAAAGAAATGTCCTTTCAAACTAGTCTGAAATTACAATGCCCATTATGAAAATAGAAAAACTGAAGCAGGGAGGTGGTAGTAGGAATAGTGGGAGATGCTGTGGTATTGAGTGAGTAGCATCTGGGACATGGGCAGGATGTCAGTTGTATGCACAGGCATACATGGAGAGAAGGACTTGTGTGTGTACATGTAAGGGCGTGGACAGTGTGGTATCTGTGAGATAGGCTTGCAGATATTTTTATAGCCCTTACAATTCTGAGTATCTGGGTAAAAGACCAAGGGATGAGGAATAGGATAGGATAAATGTGTACATAAATGAGAGGAGAGGGAAATAGATGACTTGACAGTGTAAGGGAGATAATATGGATGTATATAAAAGAGAAGAAATGTGTCATATTCATGACTCAATTGTGTGTGTGTGCTCATGTTCCAAGACATGAGCTTGCAGGGATGGGAAGCAGTGTGTGTGTGTGTCTGTATGGCCCATACACCTGTACGCATCAGAAAACAGATCCATGAACATTTCTGACTCATCCAGCCCTGGCTCTGCCTGAAGGCTCATACTACTCAAGGGCAGGCCCATCTAAAAATTTCTGATTAAAATTGACATTTTGACAACTATACTAAAAAACAGAATGATAATGACACCCCCGGATTTGTGGGAGGTTAAAAAAAAAGTCAAGGCCAATAAAACACAAGAGACAGATGAGAAGCAATTATGCCACAATTTCTTATCAGCTTCATAAGAGAAGGTGTTATTTGGAGTTAAATATTGTATAACTGATTCATATGTCTACCCAAAGGCCTGGATTTCTTGGGTTACCTGGAAAGGGAGCAAGAAAGAATTAGAGAAAGCTAAAAAAAAAAAAAAGGCTAGAGAAAAGGGAATATGAAAGAATATGAAAAACAAGAGTTGAAAAGAAACCAAAAATAAAAAGCAAGAATATCAAAAGAGGGCAGCACCTATAGCACAGAGGTGGCCAGTTCAAGCCCAGCCCAAGCCAAAAACTGCAAGAAAAAAAAAAAAAGTATCAAAAGAGGTAGAGATAAGGGAAGAACAGAAAAGAGTATTTCCCAGATATTTAGCACACATTTTAGCAGGCATTCTGGATGAGACGGTAGTTTAGTAGGTGGGACCTGACCTATTTCCTCATTTCTCCAACTATTCTCTCCATATGGCATGTTCTTCCTACCATCTTTGCCAACTGAACTACTAAATGTTTAAGAACATACCTCTGGCTCGGCGCCAGTGGCTAAGGTGCCAGCCACATACACCTAAGGTGGCAGGTTCGAATCTAGCCCAGGCCCGCCAAACAACAATGATGGCCGCAACCAAAAAAATGGCCGGGCGTTGTGGCGGGCGCCTGTGGTCCCAGCTACTTGGGAGGCAGAGGCAGGAGACTCACTTGAGCCCAGGAGTTGGAGGTTGCTGTGAGTAGTGATGCTACAACACTCTACCCAGGGGGACAGCTTGAGGCTCTGTCTCAAAAAAAAAAAGATCATACCTTAATGCTACTAGCTTCAAGAAGCTTCCAAGATTTCTCCCAGTTAAAAGTTCTCTCAAGAATGACAAAGATGGGCATGGGTGCCTCACCTATAATCCTAGCACTCTGGGAGGTAGAAGCAGGTGGACTGCCTGAGCTCAGGTGCTCAATCTGAGTTAAGACCAAGACTTCATCTCTAAAAACAGCTGGGTATTGTGGGAGGTGCCTA
Source organism: Galagoides demidoff (assembly GCA_963574575.1). NCBI lineage: Eukaryota > Metazoa > Chordata > Mammalia > Primates > Galagidae > Galagoides > Galagoides demidoff. Next base: position 34,264 of record CAUYQV010086145.1, read on the forward strand.
TGGTCCCAGCTACTTGGGAGACTGAGACAAGATGATCACTTGAGCCCAAGAGTTTGAAGTTGCTGTGAGAGCTATGATGCCACAGCAACTCTACCAAGGATGACAAAGTAATAGCCTATCTCAAAAAAAAAAAAAAAAAGCCAGAAAAATTCTAGAGCATTCTGTTGTATTTCATCTGTGGCAATAGAGATGGGAGTAGAGAAAAGGGGACAGTTTAAAGTCTAATCTCTCACATTAAATTGACCTACTTTTTCATGAAAGTCCCCATAAGAACCATGGAAAATAGGTTCAATCTTAGGCTCTGACTATTGTAGCATTATTGTAAGAATTTCCCAAAGAGGAGTAGGGCAACTGTGAAAGAAAAACAAAGAAGCGAGGGGACAGTGGGGGAGGATGTAGAAGTAGTTAGTGGTAGTAAGGAGAAGCTGAAGACAAGGAAACAAAAGAGAAGAGGAAGGAAAACACAGAGGTATAGATTTTTGTATAGATCCTCTGCACCAAGAAGAGGCTGAGCAAATTACCAACTGCCACCTCAAAACCCCCCCTCCCCAGCTCAGGATGACAGGTCTGCAACAAGAGTAGCTTAGCTCTACTGACCCAAAGCAGCCCCTTGGCCCAGGCCCTCAAAGTGTATATGGCAAAAGCACCAAACAAAAGTCTGAAGTTGGAAGTGGGAGCTGTCCGGGGTCTATGGTTGCTTCTTAAAGTCCTAGAGGACAAAGTTCTGAGAGCCGGGTACAATGGCTCACACCTATAATCCTAGCACTCTGGGAAGCAGAGGCAGGCGGATGGATGGATCTCTTAAGCTTAGGAGTTTGAGACCAGCCTGAGCAAGAGCCCTTCTCTACTAAAAATGAAAAACTGAGGCAAGAGGATCACTTGATCCCAACAGTTTAAGGTTGCTATGAGCTACAACGCCACAGCACTCTACTGAGGGTGAAAAAGTGAGACTCTGTCTCACGAACAAAAAAGTTCTGGTTCTTTCTTGGACCTCAGTTTCATTGCAAAACAAGCAAACAAAAAGGACTAAGAAACCCTATGAGTTACAGAAGTTGCTTCCTACAGAGGGTAATGTTTAATGTGGGAATTTGTCCTACTCTATCAAGTCTCTTGGTTCATTCTTCCCACTCCTAGCTATGGCCAGTTTGAAGCCTAAAAAGGAGCTAGACCCAGAATAGCAGCCATCCCTGATTTCACCTATTCAGCTCCATCCAAAGTTTAGCTTCTATATTTTATCTCGTAGGCCCAAGGATGTGTTTTGGGATTTGCCCAAATTTGTTTAAAAACCTGAGTTAACTGCCAATGTTCAAAATCAGATCTCTCTTTTTAAAAAATGAGATTTATAGTTGTTCTTAAAAATGTCAGAGATCTAGCAACCTTAGACCCTCTGGGGTTGAGGTAAAAGTGTCTGCTATGATCCTGTAATATAGTTGATACCTTCGTATTTTATCTCAAAAATTCATGCTAATTTATCATCCATTCCATAATATGATTTAATGATTACTATTAAATTACCAGTTGTAATATTTAAACTAATCCAACTCCAAACAACCTGAGTACACTGATATGTATACATATTTTATCTAGTAATTTCATGGATCATTCAATATGCATCCATGTGTCCCAGTTTGAGAAACTTCAACATCATTTATTTATTCACTCAAAAAATACTTACTCTACAGTGGGCAACAAAGTTGAGACTCTGTCTCCTAAAAAAAAAAAAAACCTTAGATGAGGGGTGCCCATAGCTCAGTGGTTTAGGGCGCCAGCCACCTGCTCTGGGTCTGATGGGTTCAGACCTAGCTGGGGACTGCTAAACAAAAAGCAAAATATTAGGGTGTTGTGGCGAGTGCCTGTAGTCCCATGTACTTCAGAGGCTAAAGCAAGAGAATTGCTTGAGCCCAAGAGTTGGAGATTGCTATGAGCTATGACACCACTGCACTCTACAGAGGTCAACAAAGTGAGACTTTGTCTCAAAATTTAAAAAAGAAAAATACTTACATCTTATAGCAGGACTTAGAAAAACATTCATTAACAAAACAAGCATGGTTCCTGCCATCAAGGAGCTCACAGTCTAGCAGGGATATAATGGAAAGAAGGTGTACAGAACAGGAAGCACAAAAGAGATACTAGGCTAAGGATCTCAGAGTTTATTCCACAAACAATACAGTGACCCCTTAGGCAGTTGCCTACTCTGTAAAAGGAAAAGTTTTAATTAGGCAGTTGGCACTTTCAAGTTTAAAATTCTACTAGCATCAAAAAAAAAAAAAATTCTACTAGCATCACAAAAACATACCCCAATATACCTTTTTCAAGTTCTAACACTTACTAGCTTTCTCTCTTTAGGAAATCAAAATCAGTTGTTATGGAAATTACCATGGTGCTCCACATACTAGATGGTGTTACAGTAATTACAAGAAGGCAAAAGGAACAGGCACGGAAAAGAGTCACTTAGAAGCTCAGTGCCTGTGGCTCAATCACCTAGGGGGCCAGCCACGTACACCTAAGGTGGCGGGTTCGAATCCCCAGCCCGGGTCCGCCAAACAACAATGATGGCTGCAACCAAAAAATGGCTGGGCGTTGTGGTGGGCACCTGTGGTCCCAGCTACTTGGGAGGCAGAGGCAGGAGACTCACTTGAGCCCAGGAGTTGGAGGTTGCTATGAGCTGTGATGCCATGGCACTCTACCCAGGGGGATAGCTTGAG